>RJWM01020781.1:0-36548 GCA_004363535.1 Dasyprocta punctata | reverse complement strand
AGGTCACCAAGCACAAGGTGGGAAGGAGGCTTTCTTGGTACACTTGGATAGCATAAGGGAAGAGGAACATTCAGACTTCAAGTGATGGTATTAGCAGGGAACAAAGCAGACAGAGGCTGTCCCAGCAGCCTTGTGCATGCTGGGAGTGGGTACGGTGGATGCATCTCAGGCACATAGCAGGGATGGGGAGAAGAGAAAGCAGAGCTGTAGGAAAAGGACACTGCATGGAGACAGAGATGGAGATAGACTGAGAGGGCAGGCAGCAGCATGGGATGGAGGATTCCTTAGGCATAGGTGCAGACAGAGAAACAGCTGAAGGGGAAAGGGTAAAACCAAAGGTGGAAAAGAGAGGACATAATCGATGGAGCCACTAAGGAGACAAGGTGACAAATTGGGGTGAGGGACAAGGTACAGCAGATAGGCATCCTTTTCTCTGAGCTGGGTAAAGGGACCACTGGTAATACTGATCTCTTTAGAGTTTTGTGTCTAGAGGATTCTATTAGGGGAGACAAGTCATTCACTGAAAGTGAGGATGGGCTACGGCTGTGTAGGGATATCAAGGAGAAGAGTTCATCAGGGAACGAGGACATGAGTCATTTCATTAGGGCCCGTCCCTCTGGGTCAGCTAGTCATGAGAAGGGCAATGGGAAGTGGCAGATTCAGTGGACAGGGTAAAAGGAAGATGTATGGGCTGAATGTGTTTCCCTGTAAAATCTCATGAATTCAAGTTTTCATCTGCAAGGTGATGGTATTAGGGACCGGGGCTCTTGGGAAGTAATAAGAATTAAAAGACTCTGAGGGTAGCACCACTATGAATGAAATAGTGCCCTTCTAAGAGGCATGAGAGGGCTTGCTTCCCTGCTCTACTTTCCAATATGTGTAAGTACAATGAGATGTCACCAGTTTGCCACCCAGAAGAGAGCACATCACGGCCCAACCATGCAAGCACCCTGCTCCTGGAGCTTCCAGAAAGGTGAAATATAAATTTCTCTTGTTCATAAGCCATCCAATCTATGGCACCTTGTTGCAGTAGCCAGAACTGTGGCAGAAGAGGTACGTTTAGGGTATGAGGTCTCTGCAAAATGGGGGAAATGATGAGGTGGGCACTGTTGGGGGACAAAGACCAAGAATAGTACTAGGTTGAAAACATAAAGATGTCACAGACTGAATATTTGTCTCCCATCTCAAAATTCATATACTGAAACCCTAATCCTCAGTATGATGGTACTTGGATGTAGGGAATTTGGGAGGCCATTAGGCAGTGAGGGAAGAACCCTCCTGAATTTTATCATGCCCTTATGAAAGATACCTTAATTTCTTCCATTATATAAATGCACAGCAAAAAGGATGGGGAGAGCCTTCATCAGGAAAGAAATCAGCTAGCACTTTGATCTTGGATTTGCGAGCCGCCTGCATTGTGAGAAATAAATTTCCATTGTTGAATCTACTCGGTCTTGGTATTTGTTGTAGCAGCCCCAAATGACAAGACAGATGGCACGAGTAGAAACAGAGAGGGGCGAAAGGCAAATCTCATTTTCCTAGGGGAAGCTGATGTGCGACATGCTTTTGGAGAGAGCAAAGAGAAAAAGATGTGGCTTTTTCTGGGGTTTGTGACCCCTGGTGAAACAACTCACCTCAGGTGGGGAATCATAGGCAGTGAGGGAGGGGATCTGGGTGCAAGTCTGGGGTGGTGCGTTTCCAGCAGCTGCCTCCCAGGGTGGAGAGGACGCAGACCGTCTCCCACGGGGTACAGGCCCTCTCCCACAATGCCTTTCCTGTAGCACTCAGGCACAGATGAGCCCAGGACGCTTTATAACTTTCAATCCTCTTTTTATGATGCTTGGAACTTGTCGCCATCTGCTAGGCAGGGCTTTAATGCAAATCTAAGTTTGCTTTTATGGTTTCAATTAACCTAATAATAAAGCAGGGCAGGCAGGCTCCTGAAGAATCTTCCCCTCCCACCCACTTCCAGGCAAGCTTTCCTCCCTCCGCCCCCAAAATAAAAGACCATGATGGTCTCATCCTGCAGCTGGAAACCTTCACCACATTAACCATCTCCTGTCCACACAACTAACCATCTCCTACTGCACCATGGTTGCAACTTCAAAGGCGACCCAATCCAGGGACTTGTGTGACAGATAGACACTACTTCAGTTTAGAGCCCACACAGCCCAGAAAGTGCTTCCCTGAGTGCTTTTGAAAGGGAAGACCCTGACTCTAGGAATGAAAGAGAGACACAAATTCACATCCCCATTTCATGTGGGGTCACCTTGGGGAGTTGACTGATCCTCGCTTTTGTCACCTGTAGTAAGAGGGAAATTGCAGATACCTGGTGAGGATGAAGCATCTCACTCCCAGTAAGCGCCTTTCTGCTTTCAATGGGAACAAGAAGCAAGCTCAGCAAGCGCATCTAATATAATCAGCCATCCCAGTTTGCCCATGAGCGAGAGTTTTAGGAATGTAAGGCTTTCACTGCTGAAAACTTGGAGGATCCCAGGCAAACTATAAGAAGTTGGTCACCATTTTTGTGCCTCCTCACCGTGGTCTCCTCTTTGGCCTTCACAGGGTAAGAGGGTAGCATGCGATCCCAGTTCCAGATTCCGTTTTCTTATTAACTTGTGACTTCCTTGGGAATTTCATAAAACTTTGGGTAGGAGACTTTTGATAATATAATTATTACCATCAATTTCTCCCTAAATTATAAAGTAAAACAATGTTATGATCCTTTACATTTTATCATTATCTATAACAGGAACTCCAGTTAACATCTGGAAAATCTCCGCAATGTGAGGCGAACTATCAAGGCCACATAGCAATAAAATTAGAGGAGTCACTGATTTTAACCTAATCATTTAACCACTCTTTCTCCATTTCCTCAACTCTAAAGTGGAGCTAAAATAGCTACATTGGTGAAAGTGAGAGATAATGCTTTTAAAAATGCCTAGTTTTTGTGAGCATTCATTAAGTGGTGGCCTAACTCATTATTGATTTTCACCTCGCAAAATTGTTATGTGTTTCTATAAAAAATATTTGGCATTTGGCCTTAAGTACTCACCTGGTCTTTCTTCAGGTTTGAACATCCTGGGATTTCTAGCACTTGAATGATTAGGTAGGTATCAGTCAGCGTTTGTCAAGTAAACAACAGCCTTTGATTATAATTTCCAAATGATCTTCTCTTGAAGCACAGGTTTAATGTTCAATCTTATTTAAAGCATTTACTCATTGATTCATTCAGTCTATGAATATTTGACTGGATTTCTTGCTTCTACTGTGGTTTTCTCAGGCTAGACCTTCCTCCACTCATGTGAAATACACTGGACTTTGGTTTTAAAACCAAAATTACCTTTGGGTTCAGAAGTTCTCCTAGCCAGACAAAGACACCACTCCTGGAAGAAGGACGGGGACACTGTTTGGAACCCAGAGCAGAGAGCAGCTGTATTTTCAGCCCCTATTACTTTACAAACAGAACTGAATGCCCCCAGTATCCTTAGGGGACTACAAAACTCAGAATAAAATCAGAATAAAAAATGAATATAGTCTAACATGGATCATATTTGTCTTTATACTATCATATTTAAAAAATATTGTATATATTTGTGTGTATGTACACATATAATTTATGTAATTAAATATATATATTATTACATATATATATGTATATATAATTTCTTAATGGAGGAAAAAGGGCTCATGTAACCCAAACACTTTTTAAAGCTCATAGGAATCAGTATAACCCTGATCTACTTGTACTTTGAACCACATTGTAGTTGGCAGAATGGTTATCTTCATGAGTGACTCATTAAAATCCCTAATACCAGTCATCCTCAGTATGGAAGGTCATGGAAGTTGTCAAGTAATTGGATGGATGGATGGATGGATGGATGGGTAGATGGGTGGGTGAATGGATTAACTAGAACAAATAAATATTCATGAAGGTGCAAATATGAATAAGTTATTAGAACCAGAAACCCAGGAGATTTAGTGCCCTGCAAATTTGGAGAAGGGAAAGGTGACCTTGTTTTCTGACTAGGCTTAAGAAGAAATGATCCCACAGTTCTTACTCAATTTACACATGACTCATCTTTTTTTAACCAGAGTCTTTAAAAATCTTACTGTAAAGTTAATAACTAAAGCTAGCATGAGGCACTGGGCTGGGATCTGGCTCTTACTTGCCTTAGGACCAATTTTCTCCATTTGAGTGACTTGTGCTTATGGCTTAGTTAAATGGCAAATAAGACTTGTATGCCCAGTGCCTCAGGATCAAGTTCTGTCTTTCCACAGGTAGAGGCTACCTAAGGTTTTCTCCCCTAATGTTATACATCATTTCATTTGACTTAGACATGAACCATTTTCAATTTAGAAAGAAAAAAAGCAATGATAATAAACCAAAAATTATGCCATCAAAGTGTTCTGATCCATATTTTAAAATTCATGGACTCTTGTTATACAATAATATAGCTGAGAAATATGAATGAAGGCACCTAATTTCTAAGCACCAATGACATCAAGACAACTGAAAAGTATTGTATCAGCACAAAGACAAGACAGCCTATTCATTCCAGTTGGTATATTTGGGGCCTCTCCCTCTACATCTTGGAAAATCACTGAGCAATATCCCTCTGCCTCATATGCCCTCTGCAAAGTGTCTACCTGGGAACTCCCTAAATGCCAAGATCCCCATGGCACCATGGTCTGTTGCTGGTTTAGTTACAACTACCCTCCTTTACACCTATCCCTTCTCACCACATCCCCACTCCTAATCTCACACCTGCTGTTGCAAAGCATATTTAATAACTTGTAGACACCCAGAATGCCATGGTGAGTAACAACATCTCTGATCGTAACTAGACATTACAAGGGACACATTAAAATTAATGAATAAATGAGCCAATTTTCACTAAAATGCAATTGTAAATAAGCAACCTCAGAAGTGAGAAGGGCAGTGACTGTTTATTCTTATTCTTAGTAAAAGGAGAGATAAATTGGGTGCAAATCAAGATCCAATAGGTGCTGACAGTAACAGATTAAGATCTATGAAAATTGGGAATACTTTAATGAGTTATGTTGAACAGATTCAAGAGCTCCAGTGGGCTTTCCTATTCCTGGGTTTGTACCCCTTCCGGTAAAGGGGTCTTGTAAATGAATGCTCAACTTTCCTTGTAGGAGCTCCTACTGGTCTAGAAACTCAGAAGCCAAATTTATAGTTTTCCTCTGTTGCAATATGCAAAATTTTATACACATCATTTTCTCTTCATGTGCCTGACTTGTGTGATCCCTACAGTGGGAGTAATTAAAATTATGTTTCTTACCACAAGAATTTATAAGGAGGATAAATATGATAACATATGTGCAAGTATCATCGACACTGGGGGAAAGGCCCCAGGATTTAGGAGACTGTTCAAACACAATCCTGTCATGTGACCTACTGTGGGTTATTTATCTTACCTTTAGGGAACTAAGGTTTCCTCATCTGTAAAATGAGGAGCTTGGATTTATCAGTGATTCTCAAACCTGGCTGCACTTTAGAATCACTTGGGGACCTTTTGAAAAAATAGTGATGCCTGGATGCCTCCTCCAACTGATCAAAGTGGAACCTCTGGGGAGGGGCAGACATCAGTCTATTTTAATGTTCCTAGGTGATCCTGTTATTCAGCCAGGGTTGTGAACTGCTGAACTAGACGATCTCTAAGGTTTCTTCCTTCTCACACTCTAACTATAGAATTTGTTTTATAATTGCTTGAGCTATGCTGGCTTAGATCCAGTACCATGTCCCCTAAATAACAATGGAAGGATGCTGAAGCACACACCAACTGCCAGAACGGTGGGTTCCATCTGTTTAGAACCCGGGTTCCTATAGAAAACTGGACATGAGAGTTGGCACACTTACAGCAACATTTTATCTTTAAAATAGTTGGGATTTTATACACATGAAATGACACAGCATATACTCTTTTGAGACTGGTTTTATTATCTTTGAGATCCAAGACATTGCATGTATCATTAGGAAATTCCCTTTTATTGCTGTCTAGTATTTCATGATAGGAATATACACAATTTGTTTAACCATTCAACCACTGAAAGAAATTGTGTTGCTTCCAGTTTTCTTTTCTTTTTTTTTTTTTTTTCACCATTAGGAAGAAAGCTGCTATGAACATTTATGAACAGGTGTTTTCATGAACATAAGTTTTGCTTTTGGCAGGATAAAGGCCCAGGAGTACAATTTATTAGTCATATGATAAGTGTATATTTAGCTTTGTAAGAAACCACCAAATTAACTTCCAAATGGCCACGTTACATTTCCACTAGAAATATGTGAGGGATTCACTTTATCTGTGCCATTTTTAGCATTTAACATAGTATAATGTAATAGTTTAGTCACCACTTAAAATGTTTGCATTTTAGCCATCCTGACAAGTGTGTAGTGATATCTTACTGTGATTTTCATTTGTATTTTCTTAATGGTTAATGATATTAAACATCTTTCATTATTTCAAATTTAAATTTTTGTCCCAGGATTTAATCTGTCTCATTGAATGACTCACAGGCACTCAATAAAACTATGTTCTACTATTGGATAATGTTCTACATATGCCAATTAAACTTTGTTGAATGGCCATGCTGGTCACTACTCCTATATCTTTTCTGATTATCCCATTTAGTAGGTTCTATCAGTTACTGAAAGTGGGTGGTAAAGAATCTAACTACAATTGAAAGATTATTTCTCCTTTTTCAAGTCTTTAGTTCATATGTTGTTATACTATGTTGTTTGGTGCATACACATTTAAGATTTTATGCCTTTCTGGTGGATTGAACTTTTTGTGACTATCTAATGTCTCTCTATTTCATGAATTTTATTTGCTTTGAAGTTTGTTTTATCTGATACTGGTTTACATATTACTCTATTTACATATTGATATATTTATATTGCATATATACTTACATGCCACATTATCATATTAATGTATATAACATTCTTGAAATGACATTAATTATGGAGATTAATAATAGATCAGTGGTCACCAGGGGTTAGAGAAGAAAAGGGAGGTAGCTGTGGCAGTAACAGGATAGCATGAGGGATAGACTGTTCTATGTCTTGACTCTGGTACTGATCACATAAATCTAGACATGTAGAATTTACACATGTAGAATTTACTTCATAAAACTAAATACACAGGGAGAAATGAGTTATCATAAAACCAACCAATTCTGAGTAAGGTTAGTGAATACATCATGTTAATTCCCTAGTTTCAATATCATTATGTGACTTTTGAGGATGTTAACATTGGAAGAACACGCAAGAGTTGGCTCTGCACCAGGCTAACGTTCCCAACAAGGAGGACCTGAGCTCGTCAGCCACACCACCCATGCTGTGGTTTCCTGATTCCTCCAATGCCTCTGGCTGACCCAAATGACATTTCACCCAGAGGTGAGCCACCTGACCCAGACCACACAGAACTCCAAGTATTTAATACCTCTGTCCCCACCTCACCCCCAACACTCACAGACACCCAGCTCTACAGAGTACTAGCCCCTCAGAGTGCAGGTGGAAGAAGAGCTGATAAACAGAAAGGATAGAAAATGGCGTCATGAGTGTACAAGCCAGCTGATCACTCCTGCGATGGCAAACAGGAGCCATGGATTATAGGTAGACGTTACATGGCCAAAAAGGCTCCTAATGCCTCCTGAGTGTAGAGTGGGAACAGGTGAGATGGGGGAGGGAGGATGGGGCAAAGCTCATTCTCCCTGAGGCAAGAAGTTAGTAGAACTTTAGAATAGGTTAAGTCAAATAGCCAACAAACTAGAGAGACAGATTTGAAATCAGATGATCTGACTCCAGATTCCAAGGATACAACTGAGGCAGGAATCTAACAGGTCTTCTTAAGCAGCTGCCTAATAGGGAACAAGCAGGCATCTACCGTTTTGAGTGATAAGAGAGAGAAAGAAAACACAGCTAACCAAGCAAGCCAATGCACTCCCCGAGGGAAGGAAGCAGGATGTACAGGGACCCCATAAAAGTAAAATGTTAAATTTCTGTATCTGTGGTGTAGCCAACTTTGCCGTCCTTTCACAGTCTGTGTCTATGGAGTATCAGCTGTGTTTCTTTCCTATGATAAGCCTTTAGAAAATTATCGTAACCTTAAAATTGGCTCACATATGATTTCCATCATAAGTGTGGCTAAGAATCCACTTTACCATGTGACACCCCAGCAGGATAAGCTTTCACAGAAGACAAAATAATCAGAAAGGCGACTGCTCTTTCGGAAGGGATATGCTCAGAAACTACCCAGGGGAAGCTGCCCGCTGGACAGTTAGCAGTGAGCAGACCCCTAGATGGCCCTAATACCACGTTCAGAAGGAGGGTAGAAGAGTACTCACTGCTCCACCTTCTCCCTTCTCTGAAGAGCTGACCACCCCTTGCCAACAAGAGCTGCTTCCCCTGACAGCCCAAGTTTTGCCACCATCAGAGGAGGAATTACAGTCAGGCCTACGTAGCCTCGAGCAGCGCGTAAAAGGGAATCAGTGCAGCATTACAGGGAAATGAGTATTTGTTTTGAAATGTATTTAAAAGCTCTGGCTAGTTAATTATTTAAGGACCAGCGGGTATCTCAGCTACCATGGAAACCTTTGCTTTGTGATTCCTTCTTGGACCCCTCCGACGTTTTTCTGCAACACACACACACACACACGTGTGTATGCACACGCACACAATTTTCACACACTCACATGCACAATATTCACACAAACTCACATAGACACACAGAACACTCATACACACTCACAGAAGAAACATAGATTCACACAGTCACATGCTCATGTAGACACATCCACCCGTGCTTACACAAACACATTCACACTCATCCTTTCCTACTCACATATATGCAAAAACTTACACAAAGTTGTACTCCTTCACACACATTCTCTCTCTCTTACACACACAGACATTCATGCACATAGACACACAGTGCTCACACAAACAAATTCATACTCACACATTTGCACACTTATGCTCTTGTATACTTACATAGATATGTTCACAGGTGTTTACAAAAATGTATTCACACATCCACAGATACACATATATAACATTCATTCATACACATAGCTAACACCTCTCTCTCTCTCTCTCTCTCTCTCTCTCTCACACACACACACGCACACACACACACACACACACATGGCTCTGTCATAGCCCTTGGAAGTGGCCTGTCCTTCTGACTGGCTCTGCTCTCCTGTTTTCACTGTGTTCCAGGTGCTCAGAAGTAGCCAGAGGAGATAGGAGGAATCTCATGTTTTTGGGAGGTGCCTGTCCTAAGCATGTCACCTTTGTGAACAAAGCAGGGCACAGACCACAGCCTGGGGCCCTTATGAACAGGTAACCCACTTCTGACTTTGTGGTTCAGTGCCACAAAGTTCAGGGAACCAGACACACCATTGACTGGCATAGTGACTATCAGGTTCAACATCATGGCTTCCCCAGTGTCCAACCTGTGTTTTCAGCCACCACATTGTTCTCTCCCGGCACAAGTGCTGTGGTACAGTGAGGAGCACCACTCACTAGCTCTGAGTAGTTAGACAAGTCCCTTAAACTTTCTGAGCCATCATTCCCTTATCTGTCAAATGCATCACAGCCAAAACACCTTTTTATTTGGGTGATCTCCCTTTATCCTATGAACTGGCTGTAACACAGGTATCAGAGCCATCTTCCTATAGCTCTGGTTCAGAAAGGATACAGATTCCCCACGTCACACAGAGGAACCAGGTACTTTACTTCCAGATGATACCTCTGGGGCACCGCCTCCTTCCTGCCTGTTGGGACCTACAAGGAGACTCACTGGGAAATATGTGGGCACAAGGAGTGTGAGTTCCTGCTGCTGCCTGGAGCCCTGGTCCTCAGGCCTCTGAGAAGATGCCCTCGAGAAGAGGCTTGGGCTGGTGACAAGGTCAAGCCAGGGTCCCTGGTTTCGAAGGGAGTCGAATATAATGCCTGGAGTTTCCCTCCCAGGAAACTTTGCGTGAGCTGAAGCAGCCCTTCTCATCCTTCCCTGCACCGCTGAGGCACTGCATCACTGAACTATATAATTGCATATTTGTTCCTGTTGGGTCTTGAAATATTAGGGCCCAGTGTATAATTCCAGGGCTCCTGCACTAAAGATCCTGCCATGTAACTACAAAATAAAAAGACAAATAATGTGGCCGGGGCTGCAGTCTGTGCGGCTCTTAATTAATGGAAAATTTTATTAAGAACAGAGAGAAACCAGTGAACGTCTGCAGCCCAGCCTCCTGAGAGGGTTCTAAAGGGATGAGGATGCCCGAGAATAAATCCTGCATCACTTCTGCTAATGGTCTGTCTTCATGCCTTGCTGCATACGCTTTTGATGATTTTGTTTTCATAATGGGAAGGAGATAGGCCACAGTGGCAGAATAGAGGCTAAAACTGAGGCCAGAAAGTTGTCCGAGCAGCAAGCTCATGGGTCCTCTTGAAGGCAAAGGTGCCAGGGACCTCTGCCTTCAAGAGGAAGGCACATTCAGGCCAGTTCAAACAGACAAAAATGCAAGAAAATGGAGACATTGTGGTACCCATGGGTGGGTGAAATCAAGCTAAGTGACTTGTCAAGAATCACAGAGTGACAAGCACAGAGAAGAGAGCCCAAAGTTTAAAGTGCAGAGGAAGTTGGGTGGGAGGAATACAGCACAGGAGAACAAGGGAAATTGAGCCTGAGACAAGCATTGTGCTAGCCAAGGATTTCTTTAAATATTTTTACTGAAGGCTCAAAAAAATCTCATGCATGACTCTTCAAATACCTAACACAGGAAGCAGGTTGGAGTGCCCCCAATCAGGGCTCTGTACCTGGGTGTTGCGAGCACATGCCAAAGAAGGAAGCTCTGGTCATATATAAGGTGCAGGTCTTGTCAGGCAAGGTGCCATGGCCCAGAGGGCTATGTACTTACTACTCATACCCCTTCCATGGCATGTGCTGGGGACCTCCAGGGATCAGCTCTGTTAG
The DNA here is from genome assembly GCA_004363535.1 of Dasyprocta punctata. Lineage (NCBI taxonomy): Eukaryota > Metazoa > Chordata > Mammalia > Rodentia > Dasyproctidae > Dasyprocta > Dasyprocta punctata. The sequence continues at coordinate 25,542 of RJWM01020781.1, read as the reverse complement.
CATGGCAAGCCTACCAGGTGTGGTCCATCTCACTTTACACGTGAGAGATCTGAACTGAGAGACGTGACACAGGTTGCCCAAGGTCACGGAGACAGGAAGTGATGGCACTGCCTGCAAGCAACTCCAGGTAATTCAGCTCCAGAGTCTGAGCTCCCAGTCAGAGAAGACGATCACAATGCTGCAGGGCAGTGATGATGAACCTTTAAGAGCGTTCCATGATAACAAGTAGCCAGTTATGGTATGTGTGCCATAGGTCCCCCCCACACACACACACAACACACATTGCTCTATGAGAAGGCAGAAGTTGAAATGCTGGTCCTTCCCGCTTACAGCAGCCTGGACACATGGGGGATCATTTGGAGACAGGCAGAGGGAAAATCTTCCTGAGCCCCTCCTATTTCTCTCTGTCTCTCTGTTTTTCCCTCTTGCTCTCACTCTCCCTCTCTTGCTCTGTTTCTCTGTTGTCCTTGTCCTCCTCATCATCTATCTCCATCTTTTTCTTTCTGTTTCTCTTCTCCTTCTGTCTCCCTATCTTGTACCTCTGTCTCTTTCTTTGCATTTCTCTTCATGCCTGTCTTTCTCTCCTCCTCCCTGACATCCTTTCCCTTTCTTCTTGAGAGTAACAGGAATGAGGGTGAAGAAGGAGAGAACAATGACAACGTGATACCATCCTGTCTAACTGCGGTGTTCCTCAGGCTTTTCCAGGGCCATCAGTGCCCCTCCAGCAGTTTATGTTTGCATGGTGCCCTATGCTGGTTACCTGGTTAAACAGGTCCCAGTAGGCATCTGTCTGCCCATAGTAACATCTGTGGGAGAGCAGAACAGGGGCTCAGGTTTAAATCTCACAACTGTTTGTGCTTTGGTTGAAAACAGCCTTTAAAAAAAGACAGTTTTGTTCTGAAGACAGCAAATTTAGTGTCAGGTAAATGAGGTGTCAGGAGAGAGAGAGAGGGAGGGAGGGAGGGAGAGAAAGGCAGGGGTACAGGAACCTTGTCTCCTGGTCTCTCTGAAGAATTTCATTAGTCCCAGCTTTTCTCTGAGCTCACCTGCACAGCATGGTTGCCCTGGGAATGAAGGCACCACGCTCTGGGCCTGAGGACCCCAGGGTAGCCACTGTGCATGGAGATTGGATTCTAGTGAGCTAGTGATACAAAGTGCTGGACCTTCTGTCCAGTGGTCATCACTGCTCCTCCTACACGGATGGCTGAGATACGGGTTACCAGTGCACCCTTCTACTTACTGAATTATGTGTCCAAAGTCCCCTGGGCTCTCAACCTTTCATTTGCATCTGTGTCAGAAAATAATGATGCGTGTTCTCTGCTCTGGGGATGCCTTCCAGGATCTTGGGAGGATGATTGAAGCACCTGGTTGTCAAGAGTCAATGTCTGTTCCCAGGACTCCCATTTCCATCAACCAGCATTTTCCCCGTGGATCAGAGCACTGAAGCCATGTTTCAGCCCATTAGCACAATCCAGCAAATCAGTCCCAGGAACCCTAAATGCTTTTGAGGTGCAAGAGACAAGCAGATAAAATACCAGAAACAATTTTTAATGCCACAATCTAAAAGTAAAGCATAAGGGGACAAGAATCCCAAACTCCCCAGCCATAGTATTGGCCTCTGGAGCCTGAGTCCTGTCTGCTTATTCGTCTTATTTCTGTTTATTTACTTACAGCCTCAGCAGATGGTCCTCCTCAGGACCTTATGCCAGTATGGAATGAACTCTTTTCTCCCTAGTCTTAGACTAGCCTCTTTTAAGTGCCAAAGAGGTGTCCTCATTCTCGTGATATATCCTGGGCAGAGGCCACATTTCACCTTCTTCACACTGTTAGCATTTGGAAAGCTGTGATCATGTCTATTTTCAGCCCAAATCTTCATAACCTGAAGGGGTCTCCACCAACACTCACCTAGAGATCTAAGAACAGATCCTGGATACACATGCAGGAAGACACCCAAAGCATCAGCTAAGAGGCTTGATTAGCCGACTGGATGTAGTTCCTGGAGCCAGGCAGGGGTTCCTACACAGAGCTTTGTGTATGGACATCCTGAGTAACAACAGATACACTCACTCATGGATAAAGTGTGCATACACACATTGTACATGCATGCATATTTGAACACACAGGCATGTATAAGCATGGGAACACTCTACTTCTGAATGGAAAGACCCGGAGTCCAGTTCTATGTATTCTCAAAGATGTAGTTCCCTATTCCCACTTTCCATTTTACAAAGGCAACTGTCTTTTAACACACTCCAGATACCTCCTTTAAGTTTCCAGGAGGTGCCTTTCAATCTAGTGGGACCCCCAATAACATGCAACTGGGGAACTTTCTTTACTTTTCTATAACTCCCATGACCTAGTGTATGAAATGAGACTGAGAATATTTACCTTGTAGAACTGCAAGAAATAAATGGAAACAAATGTGCTCTTCAATTATAAATCAAGACAGTAAGGTGAATCATAGTGAGCAGATTCTTGGACACCTGCATGTGTACTCATACAGATCTTCCATGGGGGCTCTAGGGTTTCCTAACAATGCCTTGCGGATTATAATTGCAGTGCTGGATATTCCAGGGGGATGACCAATCCTCGGGCAGCTCAGTGTCTGTGAGCTTCAAGGTCAGAGAAAGGGCATCTCCTGAGGCCAGTGGTTTCCCTCCAGGAGCCAGAGATTCTACATTCTAAGGCCAGGCCAAAAGGTCCTTCCTCTCAGACACAAAGGTCTCTTCTAAGGCAAGAAACAAGCGAGGAAACTAATGGAGAGAATAAGGTATTTGTGTGGGCTAGGGAAAGGTACATGAAAGAAGGTTCACAAGAGTCTTCAGGAAATAAAAAATACAGGGTACCATTTCCCACACATGAGGACCCAAACCATTCCTTTTCCCCAATAGGAGTCCTACGCTTTGTGTATCTCTGCGTTCATCATCTGAGATCCAGTAGGCTTCTTCCTGGAAGCTGGTGGCATCCTCCAGTGTACAAGGGATTCAACAAAATCAGGCTGCTGGGTGAAAATTGTAATTGTAATAAACAAAGCATGTTAACTCTATGAAATGCTATTTTTAAGAGAGGTGATAGCTATAGGTTTCTGTGCAGAGGCTTGGTACACCACAGCTTTAAAGGGTAACAGACACTATTCTTCCAGGAGGCTGACATCTTAAAGGTCACAGGTTGTTCCCATTATAGAGGAGGAAAGAGCTTGGATGTTACAGCAAAATGTTTGCCTGGCAGGGCTGAGATGCTGATGTTAGAATCAGAGCGTCTTCTCCACCAGACAGCTCTTTCTGCTCACACTTTGGACATCTCCCTGGAGAGAACAGAGGCATGTGGAATGAGAACACCACAGATTATTTGGGAACTCATTTCAATGGGTGTCCCAAAGACCTCATGCCAGAGATCTTTTCAAAGTAGTGTGTGAATTGGAAAAAAGCAAATGAATAAATAGTTTAAAACTTCGTATTAGTGCTTTCTCATCATTGCTGCAACCACTCTGCACACCTGTGAATGCTCAGTTGTGTGCAGTCTCCCTTGGAGCCAAGATGAGTTAAAAATGCATATTATTAACAGCATTGGATGCAGGGAGAGCTTGAGGCTCAAACTGGGAGAGTGGAAGGCACACAGTGAACAAATGAGAAGCTAAACGAGGAATCAGGAGCTGAAGGGATGGCTTCCGGGTAGGTCTGTATACATTTGGGTAGGAAGAAAATCAGTGAAAAAACACATACTGCAAACAAGTGCAGATCACGTGTGTGAACCCTCAGGCAGGGAGTGGACTTGGATTCACAGTGTAGAAACAATGAGGACTTCCTGCCTTGCAGGGAGTGTCCCAAGGAAGCAGGCCATGTTGCCCACCTCTCTACCCTTGGCCTGGTCATTCATCATCCTAGGGGTGGCCCCTCGGTCTGCTCTTTGTTTATTGACTTTGAAACTCAATCTCAGGTTTATCCCTCCCAGGAAGCCCTCCTCAACACAAGTGGGGTGAAGAGCTCTCTGGCTTCTCAGACTTGGCCAACTACATAGCTGCCTGGATAACCCCAAACCAGTCCTCTTAGCTGCACCATGCAACATATGAGGCAATGGACATGTGTTGCACTAGACCACCTGAAATGTGGCCCCTCTGAGATGAGGTGTGTTCTAAGTGTGAAAGACTCCCAGACTCCAAACTTAGTGTCCAAAGCAATCAAGTAAAGTATCTCATTGATAATTGTTATACTGATTACATATGGAAGTGATATTTTGTTATGCTATTTTAAATAAAATATACTTTTAAAATTAATATCATTATCTCTTTCTATATTCTAAAGTAGTGTTTTTCAAAGATTTAAAAGGAGTAGATTTCAAATTTTCTCACTACAAAAAAGAGAGAAAGAAAAGTGTAGTTTGCCTATGATGTCATGTGGTACACTAGTAATCTTCATTTAACCTCCCAAAAATACACAGTGTGAACACAGGAAATAAGCATATTTCAAAACTTCATGTGGCAGACCACAAATAAATCCATCTTTATTTGTTAATTAAAAATAAATGAATAATAATTTTTTAAAGATAAGGGTAATGGTACATAGGTGGCTTGCATATGTAGCTGTCATTACATTTCTGTTGGACAGAATAGACAGCCCCTGACTTAGTTCAACTCATAAGTTTTCAACCCTAGGATAGTGTGATAGAAATACGCATTCAGTAAAAAAACATGCTTCAAATTTTGTTCTCTCATTTGCCTGAATGGGGGCAGCAACCCATAGCTTTTCTTCAGTCACAAAATAAGGGAAGCAACTGATACTCTGCAGTAAGCTGTGTTGCCAGACCATGATGTTTGGTAGGTTAGGTGGATAAAATGAAGTTTCATCTTGTGAAATTTTCAGTTGCCAATGGGTTTATTGGGACATAGCCCCCTCGGTCAAGGAGCATCTTTACTTCTCCAGTCTTTGTGCCTAATCTCTGAGAAATCTGTCACCAGCTCTCCCCAGGAAGGAACAAGCAGGCCTGGGGAAGGCCCATTTTACCTTGTGATCTGGAGGAAACAGCCCTCTCCATCTACCAAAAAAGAATCAGGGGTCCAGAGGCACTGAGGGGCTTGCCCAAGGCCACAGAGCCCTAAAGGTCAGAACTGGGATTGGTCAGAGATTTCATAACCCCCAGACCTGTCCTTTCTAATCAAACTGAAAGTGTTCTTTGCTGTTAAAATTATGTTTTTAACTTTCTCTCTGTATTAATTCCTCAGCATGGCACAACTTCCAGGCATCTGAAGCAAGGATTAAATGCTCTCCTGGCCCCTGGGGGCCCAGAGAAGCCCAACACCATGCCTCAAAGTTAGTGACTCCTTCCAAAACTACAACTCACTCTTTCTCCTCCCACTCATGTACCTGGATCTCATGACCAAGCTCCTTGACTTAGCGTCAAGTAGACAAACCAGACCTGCTTTGTGCGCTCGCTAAGTTTCTGGTCTGTGTGCAAGAGTGTCCACCAGGCCCACCCCTTCACAGCTGAGCAGGGCATTCAGCCGGACAAACAGGCCCAGCAGGCAGCACCCTTTTTACCAGGGACTGAATCCTACACATCTGGCTGCTCTGAAAAGAGAATAAACAAAGCCTTTGACCACTCCACCAGCACTTGGCAAGGTGAAGTTGGAACTGTCAGATCTTCCAGCCCTCTGAGGAGCTAACTCCTCTTGAGGTAGAAATTCACACATCTAATTATTTCAGTTTCAACAGAGCTCCTTTCTCATATGTCTGGTTTCAATTCCCAAAGTCACCTTGGTTTTACATACCCAGACTCACTTTATCAATTCTTCCTTCCCAGTACTATTACTACTCCATCATCTGAAGCAGAAGACTCTGACTCCTGTCCTTTCTGGGGAGGTTCTCAGAGGCACAGCAAACACCTGCCAAAGCCAGTCTTCTCCAGGAGGTTCTCCAGCTCCCACAGAAGCTTCACTTTTTGGACCAACTGTTACCTCTTCTGCTAATAAAAATTATCACCCAGGACGAGCCTGAGCATTGCCATAGGACACTGCTTTTTGAGGTAATGCAGCAGGAAGGGATCACCCGTGGCCTTCAGTTCCATTGGGGAAAAATCCACACACCTACCTCTGTGTATAGACTAAAAGCAAGAGTGTAGATTAAAAACTTTGCTTTCACTGAAAAAAAAAATAAACAGACAGACAGACACACAGATACGCAGTCAAGAGTCAGGGAGAAGCAGGAGCAGAGTCCTGAATTCCTCCCTAGACCGAAAGATTGGGAGAGTGACTGACCATCTTGGAACCTCATTAGGCCCATCTGTGAACACACTCCATGTCTCCTTTGTAGCCCACCTCTTTAGAGAGAGGGTAATCAAAGGAAATGAAGTGTGTGGAGGAGAAGGCTGCACACACGGCAAACGCATGAAGCACCCAGGAGAAAATAAATAGGCTCTTGAGTGCCAGGCTGGAAGTATCAAGGGACGAGTGAAGTATCACTGAGAGAAATAAGGCAAAAGAGGGACTGAGACGTGCTAAGTCTCTGAAATTGACAAAAAGAGACAGAAGTGACTTATGAGCAGCCTATTGAAGATTCAGAGGCTGAGAAATGTGTTTAGAGATTCTCGAGACCAAAGAGTGTTCAACAGTCAAATACAAAAGGAAAATGTAGATGATGGAGCCTCTGGTCAGCTTGTATCTCCTTCATAGCTCCATGCAGTATGAGTTGTGTTGCCCTCGTGTTCCTGTGTTCCTGAATTCTCCTTCCTGCCTGTATTAGAGCACTCAGAACCTTGGTTTATGGGGATCAAACCCCAGGTTCACCCTCACTCCAAACCCTGGAGCAGAAGTCAGAGCTGATTTTCTTCACATCGCTAGGGCTTGGCAGGTTGGAGAACTCAATAAATATGTTAAATCAATGAGAGAGAGAGTGACCTCCAGTGAACAGTCAAGGCTAAAACCACAGGACAGAACAGTGAGCCTCACAGCATGTAGGGCTGGGGAAACTAAGGTAGCTCAGGAAAGAAAGGATGTGTTGGGAGAAAAGCTGTGGGTGAGGGGAGATCTCACTGGGGAGTGCATCACACCAGGTTCTCCTAGGAATTAGCCATCATGGCTTTTCAGAAAGATAACAATAACTGAAATATACACAGATATGAAAAAAATCAGAAATGGGTCAGAGTCAGGCAATCTCTGTCCAAATCTTTGTCCTGAAGTTTGGCAGGCAGAAGCATAGCTCTCAAAGCTTGGCAATGATATGCTAGGAAGAGAAAAGAGCTGGTCCATTTTTCTAGGGCTCAGGGGAGAGAGCAGGTGTTGCCCACACAGTATCATTTGGAGTACATATCTGTCCCCAAAGTATCTTTTTCTCAGGACATAACCACTGTTCCCTTCTTTAGGGCAATATGTATATATTCATTAAATGTTCATTTAGGGACCCAGAACTGTAAGAAATGTTATAGACACAGAAGGGACAGCAGTTGACTTTGCTTTTAAATTGCTTACAAACTTTATCTGGTCAGAATTTTTCTATCAGGAAAGAAACTAAATACTCTTACCATCAGAAGACCAAAAGTGACAAAGAAGAGAAACTCCACCCTCTTCTCGTTGATAGCTTCTTAATTAATTTAATATAGGGTCTGTGGGCTTAAGTATAATTTGTGAAAAAAACCATCTAGTAACAATTCCTATGTGATCAAGATCACTAGAGGACATAATAATGGGAAGAAGCAATCCACAGATGTTGGAGCAAGCCCAGGAGGGGAGATAGTGCTACCAAGATAAAGTGGGTGATGTCTGTCCACACAAAGCAGCAACTATACAATTGTATCCTGGGTCTTCTTGCTTAAATCTTGTTGCAAAATAAGGCAAGAGATTTTTGCAAACCAATCCTCCATACCAACAATGCCCATGTGTATAGTCTTATGTTTACTCCACACATGTTTCTTGAGCACCAATGTTGTGCCAAGAAATATTCTCAAAGTAGAATACAAGAATGAACAAAGAAGACAAAAACACCTGATCTCAAGGAACTTACATTCTCCTGGGTATTGGGAGTGTGGCAAATCCAAATAGAGAGCTCAGGATAGGCTTTGCTGGTCACGTGACTTTTAATCAAGAACCTGAGGTGGTAAAAGAGCAAGCCATAGAACATCTAGAGACAAGAACAATGTAAACAGAAAGAACACAAAACGTAAATCAAATCTCCCAGCTGTGGAAGGGATCCAGGTTGAAATCAGCCATTCTCCAGGGTGAGAGCCAATGATGACTGCCTGTTGCCTATAGCAACAAATCTAAATTACTCAACCCAACTTCCCTTGTCTTCCAGCACTAATCAGACTGACTTTCTTAACTCGCTATCATGTTTCCTCTGGCCAACTGGACCAGCTTACTAACACTCACATACAAAGCACATCCCTTCCTCCCAATGCCAGTCAGAAAGCACAATTATTCTAGATAAATTGGGTTCAGATGTAGAGGGCAGAGTCATAGCCATTGAGGAAGATTGTTGTAGGCGGAAACTCCCAAAAATTGACACAGTATCCAGTTTCTACCTCACTGAGTCTATCAATACCACAACCCCATTCACCATAGGCCTTGTGGCCTCTTCCTCCCTGCCTGGAAGTAGGATTTGCCTGGGTCCATGGAGTCATCCAGCTTTAGCACTCTTGGTTCATCATCTGAGATTGAATCTGATTGTGTTCAGTGACATCACTATTTCTCCCACTTCCCTTACTAATCATGATTGGCTAATGCTAGACTTTGGTCCTTATTTTCATTTTCATGACCCACTTCACTTCCTCTTGCTTTCAAGGCTATACTATTTGGAAACTGCCTGTTTAAACTGGTCTTGCCTGTATAGACTTGGAAAGTCTCTTCCTCTCTGTGTACGCTGCATTTTTTATCAGTTAGAGTGAAAATGTAGAACTCGAAAATGTTCAAGGTTTCTTCTAGTCCTGGCATTCTGAGACTTCATGTCCAGTTCACACCTTGCTGAATTTGCTTCCATGGCTCTCTGACATTCTCTCTTCAAGTAATCTTTATGAAGTCTCTGCTCCATACCACATGCTGTCGGGTCTTGGATAAAGATATACAAGACACAGCCCTTGCTCCAGGACAGCTCACCAAAACCATTGGCCACCAAAGTCACACGGTGCGCTTAGCACTATGACAGGATGCAAAGTTTAGGCAGGAGAGTGCAGAAGAGGTCAAGCAAGCAAGCTTCCCTTGTGATGCAAGAGTTTCATCTTGAAGACTTGAGAGAAGTAGGAGAATTGAGAGGAGTGTGACCATTAATCATGTTAACCTGACTAGATTAAGAAATCTCTAGCAGAGCTAGGCATGGTGGCATATGCCTAGAAGCCTAGCACTCTGGGAAACTGAGGCAGGAAGATCACAAGTTCAAGCCCAGCTTGAGCTACTTAGTGAATTAGAGAGAGCCTGCCTCAAAATAAAACGTGAAAAAGACTAAGGCTATAGCTCAGTGGAGAAGCCCTGGATTCAATCTCCAATAATGTAGGAGAAAAAGACAAGAAAGGGAAAGAAAAGAGAAGAGAGGAGAGGAGAGGCGAGGAGAGAAGAGGTGAGACGAGGAGAGGAAGAGAGGCAAGGAGAGTAGAAGAGAACAGAGCAGAGAAGAAGAGAAGAGCAGAGGAGAGGAGAGGAGAGGAGAGGAAAGGAGAGGAGAGGAGAGGGGGGAAGAGGGGCTGGGGAGGGTAGGGCAAGGCAGGGCAGGGCAGGGGAGGGGAGTAAAGAAAACAAACAAAAGAAAAGCAGCAGATTAACAAAGCACACTTGTGAGTATGTCTGTGGGGTGTTTCCAGAGATGACAGCTTGTGGGTCAGCAAAATGAGGGGAGAAGTCCCACCCTGACTGTAGCCAGCATCATTCAATAAGCTTTCAGCCCAGGTAGAATAAGAGGGGAAGAAGAGGAAGCTGACTTGAGTTTGAAAAGCTCCATTCTGCTTGAGCAAGTTCATCTTCTGCTACTGCCATCACCTGTGGACATCGGACTTCCACTTCTTCAGCCTTTCAAAGCGGACTCACACCAGGGGCTCTCCAGGAAGCTTCCAGGCCTTCAATCTTGAACTGGTGCTGCATCCTTGATCTCTCTTGTTCTGCAGCTTCCAGCTTTGTGAACTGAGCAGCTAATGACCCTCTGGGTCCCCAGAAATGTCTCCAGCAGACAGTCATTGAGATCCCTCCAACATCTGATGCTGTAAACCTAACAAGTACCTTTGAATAATTACATACACATATTTACATATTTTTTCCTATTGATTCTGTTTCTCTAGGGAACTTTAACCAATACAGGAATTGTGGCAGAGATGTTTTAAGCAGAGAACAGAGTTTATGCAACAGGCATAAAAGGCCTAGAACCATTTAGGATCTTCCAGTAGAAGGGAAAGGAGGAGGAAGCAGGCAGGTGGCAGTGCTCCACACGAGGTAACATTACATTCAGGACGTAGGCAAGGGCCAGACTGTGAAAGTCCTTGAATGACATTTTGAGGTGTTTGATGATAAACTTAAAAGGAATGAAGTCTCTAATGTATTTGAAGTAAGAGGGTAGCACAAGCACATTTGCTTTCCAGAAAGACATTTCCACTGTACTGAGAAGAAGAAATCTGAGAGGTACGAGGCAAAAGGCAAGGAGAATATTTGGGCTTGTGCAATTATCCAAACAACAGAGATTCCTCTCCTCCTGAGAGAGAGGCTACTTTGAGATATTTAATAGAGAAAATCAGGTGGGTATAGTGACCACTAGGCTTGGGTGAGGCAGGAGAAATTAAGTTTCTGACTGGAATGATTAAATAGATGGTAACTGCCTTCAATGGTTAATGAGAAAGAAAAATGAGGAAGTGTTGAGTTAGGACTTGATGGTGCTAAACTTCACCTACAATTCCCTTATCTGTAAACCTGCCTACCTCTTCTGTCACAATTTCTGACTGCCACTTTATGACTACACTGTAGTGACTATCATTGTCTGTGTTTCAGTAGCATTTAGATATGATATGTATTTTTCCAGTAATTCCTTTGGTTTGACTCCCACATGCCTATCCATCTTGAATCTCGCTGGATTCTCACCATGAGTTGAAGCCCCATGTCCTCCATTTCTAGGGACCCTCTGGTGCCAAGCATGCTCCTCAGCTCAGAACAAATGTCTCTGTGGCCTCCTTGTTGTCGGGGTCACAAAAAGAGCTGGCTTTGGGAACCAAGGAGACGAACGAGGCAGGAGAGACAAGATACCTCCCTCCCCGCACACTCGCTTCAAGAACACATGTCCCTCCGCGTGGAGGGCAGAATTGAGCTGCTCATTTCATGCTCATTCTTTTATGTTTCCATTTTGAAATGTGATGTTCCAAAGCTCACAGGCTGTAGTAGGCAATCAATCCAAATAGAACGTGTGGGGCCGCTGGAGCAAGGAGAATGTGTTTCTGAGGCTTGGTTTTCTTTTTCCTTATGATTTTTCTTGTGCCACATAGAAAAATCTTTCTAATAACACAGAGAAAACTCAGGGATGAATGAGATAACAAACTCTACTTTCTCCTTTATGAATGGGATTGGAGGTGCTGGATATGAGTACCTGGGTAAGAGCGAGTGGCTACCCCTTGTTGGTGAGATTTTAAGAAGGAAGCCACCTGGATACTTTGTGACCTTGTGAGGATGGGAAAAGAGGAGAATGAGAGGAAGGAAAAGAAAAGAAGGGGTCCATGAAAAAGCCCAGGGAAGAAAGAAAAATCCAGATGAAAAGGAGAGGGGAGATGATTGTTACGCGTCTGTATTCTCTTCAAGGGAAAGAAGACTGAGTAAATCTGTGTTGAACAATATAAATAAATATCTCATTTTACTTAATTCTCCCAATGATGACTTAGTTTTTGTTATTATTATTGCTCCCCTGATGATGATGATGATTGACATCCCAGAACCATCTTTAACCCCCCTTAGCAGCAGTGAGTCTGCAGAGGTTTAATCTTAGTGCCACCTCGCATTCTGCCCAGTCCATAGCCCCACTCACCTTTGACTTGCTGGACAGTTAGAAGAGATCCTACGGGTAATTCATTCAGGGAATAAAGAGAATCCCAGCCTAACTTCACGCCAGTCTCTCCTCTGAGTGACCTTCACAGGACCCCAGAGGAAAGGATGGCCAGTCTCTGATTGCTGACAACAGGCCCCTCAGGCTTGTGGGAACTTCCTGGATGTCCTTCCTGCCATTAGGACCTGCTAGAAACCTGGGACGGGGCAATCCCCAAAGCCAGCTTCATTACCTACGAATGAACACACAGTTCTTAGAGTCCAGAGTCGCACAGCGTTCCTCTTACCCCTCTTCCTTCCTCCCAGAAGCCTGGAAGTGTAGGCCAGGCCAACTCTCCCAACGTGTCTCCACCACATTGGTGCATACTCACCAATCCCATCTGTGACTTCATCTGCGAAACTGTTTTCTTCTTCTTGTTTGTTCTCAGTAGACCTTTGCTGAGGTCTCAGTGGTGATGGCAACTTTGCAAAAGCATCCAAAGGTAGAGGTGAGAATATCAGAGAGTCTATTCCATCACTCATCAGAGGGCTTCTCAGGGATAATGTTTGGTCATGACAGCCACTGGTGGAGGAGCACACGTCACCAACCTTCAGAGTCCCACAAAGTCATGCTGCTATCGTCAGCACTATGACCTCGTGTAAAGCCCCAGCAGCACTGAGAGGCTTCCTTGCCCTCCCATTCCTTGCTGGCCTTGCTGATCCTTCTGGAGACTCAGGTTACCTGCCTGACTGCCCAGCACAGTGAGCAACTAGAGACACTCAGTGCGCTCCTGAGTACCGGCTGAGAAGCGGGGCAGGTCAGAGGCCAAGTTCAAGGTTAACTTCCAGGCCGCCTTCACAGCACGGAAGACCTCAACTTACTCCCACACTCCTGATGGCCTCAGTAGTCCAAGGCCCTACTAAGCCCAAGGTTATTTTCTCTTTTTCTTCAAAGGCAAGGAAGGATTTAACTTCCAAATCTTTTAGCCAAAAAAAAGAAGAAGAAGAAGAAGAAGAAGAAGAAGAAGAAGAAGAAGAAGAAGAAGAAGAAGAAGAAGAAGAAGAAGAAGCAGGGGGAGAAACAAACTCGAAATACATTTTAATTGTAAAACATTCTTCTAAAAAATACTTCTTTATTTTGGTAAATGTACAACAAATAATTTACCATTTTAACTTTTTAAGTGTATGCAGTTCAATAGCACTAAGTAAGTTCTCCACCTCTTACCCATGAGTAATATGCCTGGAACCATGCAGGGCACAGAATCCTGTATCTACTATGATTTTGCTATACAGACAATATCTCTGGAAAAGTTTAATTTATAAATAAGACACCATCAGAGATAAATAATAACTAATAATAAAATAAAACAAAACAGCTTTAATAGTAAGTCTCATAAAAGTTAAGTGAATGAGCCAAGTGTGTTGTTGCATGCCTATAATCCCAGCACTCAGGAGGCTGAGTCAGGAGGATTGTTGCAAGTTCGAGATCAACCTGGGCTACAAAGTGAGCTCAAAAACACCCTGACATGCGTAGTGAGACCCTGTCTCAAAAAGACAAAAAAAAAAAAAAAGTTACAGGAATGTATTCTCTCTGCATGCCTCTCTCTCTGTGTCTATCTTTCTATCTCTCTGACTCTGTCTCTGTCTCTGTCTCAGTCTCTCTTTCGCTCAAAACACCTCATTGTGCATTCATCTTTGCACTTAAAAGGACAACTTTATGTGTGTCTTTGGCATATTTGAGTTGCCAGCATCATACTCTTGTTCTTGAGTTGATTATTAAGTAAAGTAAGTTACTTGAATGCAATGCTGTGATACAGAAGAGTTGCTTTTCTAAATGAGATGGCTGTGAAGGAACGAGTGGGTAGGTAGCATACACAGTGGATACTTTGAACAAAGGAATGATACACATCCCAGGTAAGAGTAGCAGTAGCATAAGATCTTACCAAGCAATTCAGAAGGGCATGCAGTTTAAAACTGACTTGTGAGAGTAGTATGCTATTTAAAACTATGAGGGGATGTTGCTCAATGGAAGAGAACTTTCTTAGAATGTGGGAGGACTTAGATTCGATCTGCAAACACCACACACACAAAAGAATCTTCTACTGTCTGCAATGGCACATACCAGTGGTCCCAGGATGCTAGGGTGGCAGGATTTCTTTAGCCCATAAGTTTCAGACAAGCCTAGATAATATAGTGAGACCCTGTCTCAAAATAAGTAAATGAGAGAGATGATAGAGAGACAGACAGACAGACAGACAGACAGATAGAATTGCTTATTTCTGGAAGTTTTCTTTTAATATTTTTGGACTATAGTGGTTGATGCTTGGCAACTAAGCAAAACTGGGATAAGGGAGGCCTACTACACATTCACATTGTTTTGTAGCCATCACCAATGGCCATCGCTAGAACTTTTTCGTTATTCCAAACTGAAACTTCACCCATTCAACTGTGACTCCCCAGCCCTTCCCTCACAAATCTGGTAATTACTATTCTATTTCCTGTCTCTATGAATCTGACTATCATGAGTACTTCATATACGTGGAACTACAAAGTATTTGTAACTTATTTTACTTAGAAACAAGTCCTCTTTTTAGCCAAGGGGTGATTTAAACACATCTGGCTTATTTCACTTAGAATAATGTTTTCAAGGTTCATCTATGTTGTAAGACATATTAGAACTTCATTTATCTTTTTACTTTCTCTTACACATGTGGCACATTGATCCATTCATCTGTTAATGGCTGGACCAGTTGTTGTCACCTTCTGGCTCTTGTGAATAATACCGTCATGAACAACTGGTGGGGAAATATCTCTTTAAGTCTTGGGTTATCAATTTTTTTGGTAGGTACATATGTAGGAGTCATATTACTGGATCATTGGTAGCTCTGTGTTTGGCATTTTGAGGAATTGCTGCACTGTCTTGCATTGGGACTGCATCATTTTATACACTCCCCAGCCATGTCTAAAGGTTCTAATTTCTCTGTCTTCACCAACACTTGTTACTGTTATTTTCTATTTGCATTCTTTATAATGAGTATTATATAGTATTCTTAATGATCATATTTTGCCATTTAGCATTATGTTACAAATGAACTCAGGAAAATTAACTATCTTGTGAATACACACATGCACACACACACACACACACTCACACACACACAAAAGTCAGGTCCCCGTTTTTTTCCCCCTGTACTGGGGATTGAACTGAAGGCCTCTGCACTAAGCTATATCCTTAGCTTATTTTATTTTTTACTTTGAGACAGGATTTTTGTTAAGTCTCTAAATTCTCCAGTCTGGGTATCATAGTCAGGGCTGGCAAGGAGAATAATTACACACAGGACACAGAATTTATAACATTATTTTATGATGGTCACCCAGAGTTAAATACAAGAAAGTGCAGGAAATCTGTCCACAACACTAAACTCCTAGAAAATCCAGCCAAGAGCCTGAATCCCACAGCAAAATTCTACATGAGTCCAGCTGAAGAACTAGAGTCCATGACAATGACTCATGCAAGTCTGTTTTACGAATCTGTGCTGGGAAGGCCCCAAGGTCAACGGTGGAAGCTAGAAAGTCTATGACAGCAGAGTGAGAGTTCTGCAGTGGAACCAAGAAGCAATGCTCAAAATAAGGACCAGGGCTCCCCTGAAAAGTACCACAGCCATCCTCAGCGAGGAGGAGGTCCTGAGCTCCTCTGATGATGACAACAGTCAAGTGCATGTCAGGAAGCCAGCATGACAAGCTTTTCCCGGAGATTAAACAGCACACATCCTCCCCTCTGGAGCCAGGAAGTGATGCTCACGGTAAGGACCAGAGCTCCCCCAAAGTGAACCACAGCCATTCTTAGTGACAATATCCTGTGTTCTTCCAACACTGAGAACAATCAAGTTCACATCAGGGTAAAAACTCCACAAGCTCCTCCAGGAGAACCAACAGCTCCAAACAATAACACTTAGGAGAACCCACAACACTACACTCTTCCCCTCCATGTCTCATTTTATGCTGGTAACTTTCCTCAGGTGGGCCATCTGCACTCAGCACCATGCTGATTTAATTCAGCTGGTGTTTAGTTGACCACTAGTTTTTAATCCATAACACTTGGCTAGAACTTATGATTGCCCTTCCTTAGCTTCCCAGAGTGCTGAGGTTGTAGGTGTGAACCACCGTGCCTGGCTCAGGACTTCTTTTGACCCACCTGGCCAGCTGATTTTCCTCTCTGCTTAAGCTTTTGTTGAAGATTAGAGTGCTTTGGGAAATGTTTAAACAGAGGTTTAAAATATGTATCATATATATATTTTTTTTTTTCACTTCAAATCAGTCTTAATTCCAACAAAGCCACAAGTCGACAGGAAACAAGGCCTTATCTCTCCCAAGGGATGATCTAAATGTGGGCGAAAAGGAGAGAGAAAGGCCTCCAACTCTAACATAAACCCCATGGATGCATTAGGCTTATTGAGACTGTGAAACACATGCAGAGCTTCTCCCCCAGTGCGTAAAGAAGTGACATCAGTATCGCTGCCACTACCACTCCCCCCTCCCAAAAGAAAAGACACAGAGCAGCTGTGAGGCTGAGATGATCTTCTCAGAAGTATAGTAGATTCGTGGCAGCTGCTGGATGATAAAGACATGGTAAGGTGTAACTAACCACCTGGAGTAGCACCACTTAACTGAAGTCCTGACAAGTGTCAGGTGTCTCATCTGGCTTTTGTAATGTCACTCTGACAGATGTATATCAATGTTACTGATTTACAGAGAAGAACCTATGGTTCAGAGAATAGGTCACAGTGCAGAGTAGAAAATGGAACCAGAATCTGAGCTCTGATCTGTCTGACTCCAAACCCCCTATTTTTCTACTTCAACCATTCTCTCCATGGGATACTAGACACCTAGGAGCATCTACCTATGGCCAGGAGGTAAACACAACCATGCAGCATAGCTCCTGCCGGCATCATTTTCCATCAAAGTTCTGAGAACAACAGTCAAAATCAAAAAGCGTCTTTATGTTAAAAATACACATTATGAAGTAGAATGCAAAATTCACCAAAATTTCCTAAGATAAAACATAGGGCTTCAAAGAAATTTCACACTGACAGCTGCCTCAGGCGATACTCCCAGAGCCCTGGGGGTGTGAATGCACGCCCGTGCTGACCAGGATCCCTCCTTGAAAAGCATGGAGCGATGCTGCTCCACAGTAGGACCTGAGAACTTGCACTTTGGAGTCCCATCAGTTTGGTTTTGAAATCTGGTTCGGAATTTTCTTTTTTCTGAATCCCGTTTTCCTTACTTACAAAACTGGGGAAAAAATTAGTCCACCTGCTCCATATTGCTGTAGGATTAAATAAATAATATAAATAGAATGTTTATAATAGTACCTAGCAAACAATAAGCACT
Organism: Dasyprocta punctata; assembly: GCA_004363535.1. Lineage (NCBI taxonomy): Eukaryota > Metazoa > Chordata > Mammalia > Rodentia > Dasyproctidae > Dasyprocta > Dasyprocta punctata. The sequence continues at coordinate 8,186 of RJWM01020781.1, read as the reverse complement.
ATATAAGGGTTCATCTTCTTGTCATTTTTTTTTTTACTTTGAGCTAGGTTATTTATAAAATGAGATAGTACATATGAAGCACAGAGCAACAGTCCATGGAAAGTGGTATGTTCTCTACAAATATCACAAATAATGGCAGTTATTTCCATTCTTACATTAGCATCGTAGCTGTGGTGTCATGCTGCCATTCCTAGGAGAAATTCAAGGAAGAGTCCTATATCAGTCAGCTTTTCGTTACTGGACACAGCACCCTACACATCAACAACTTGAAGGAGAAGAGGTTCAGTTTTACTCACTTCATGGCAAGCTGGCTCCAAGGCAGGAGTTTCATGATGAAGGGCATGATAGAGCCACGTTGCCTTGGTTCTGGGTGGCCAGGAAACGGAGCCGAGGAATAACACCAGAGAGGAAGGGATGAGAGACCAGATATAGACACCAAGGGCATGTGTTCATGAGCTACCCAGAAACACCAGTCTTCTGTGTGGGTTCCAAAAGCCAATCAAGTTAACACTTCATCCTACCCGCCACAAGCCCTCTGTTGATTTTATTTTCATGGATCTCAGCTCCCTTGATATTTCACCCATAAGGAAGTATCCACTGAAGCCAGAATCTCAGTCTCCCTAAGCCTCAGTGTTGACATAATTTGACACTTCTGAAATTGTTAAGGGGGGTTACTATGATGCAAAGGAGAAATACCCAGCATGATAAACCCTTGCCCCTTATGCTTTCCCATCTTGAAGGCTAGCAGAATGACCCCTGTCCCTTGTCACACACAAACCATTTGCAAGCAGCATGTCATCAGGTGTACATTCTTTTGTGTCTGTCTTGTTCTTCCAATTAGGTTGTGAGCTCTCTATGGAAGGAGTAGAATTTTCACCTACGGTATGCAATTTAAGCCTAACAAAATGTAATGTAGAGACTGAAATCTCCAAACTGTGAAGGTGCTTTTTTGAATTGTTCACTCCAAACAATGGCTGTTTTTGTAATTAAGAGCACAGTCTTGTCAATTGTATGGCCCTAAGGGCCACCTTGTTCCAAACTGCACCAAATATCCTACATATTAGTGCAGTGCAGGGTATGCAGTGTATGCATTGCTGGGAACACCACAGGGATTTAAACACTGGAAAATGGATTCCATCACTCCTGAGTCTGGGTTTTGGGTTCCCTCATGTCAGGAGAAACACAGGGCAGAGCCCAAACATTCAGATTGTTTCTTCAGATTCAGAAGCTAAATCTCCAGCATGTCTTGGTCGGGGAGATCATTATGAATGATCATAATCACTAACTGATTATCATCTACATCACCACTCACAAGTCTAAGTGGCTGGGTCCCATCAGTAATAATTGCCAAATGACCAGGGTGATTGTCCCTGGAGTACAGGATCCTAACAGCGCATCTCAGTGGCCCTGGAAAATTTGCCCCACGGCATCCAAGAACGCCTTGGGGTGTCCCTGTGTGCACAGGAGCAGCCTCAGGCTCAAAGCAAGCACTGCTGGAGAGTCACTGTCCCGACAGTGCTCCCTCAGTTCCCCCATGCACCTGATGAGGGAGAGCTGCCCAGCTTGTGCCCCATCTCCACTCTGTCCACAAGGTCCGCAGTGAGCCACCTGGATCCAGAAAGATGAAGTCCGGCTTCTTCAGTTTTGCATCTACCTGCCCACCCGCCTTGCTGGAAATCACTCACTGGCAGAGGAACACGCCACCTGTCCCCACAGGGGTTGCCCTGTCTCTTACAGTTCCCAGTCCAGCCACAATAAGAATATGACAATGCAAACCAACAAACCTCTGGGGATTTCAAAAAAGGAATTAAAGTTGGCTTTCTACAGAAAGCCCCAATACAGAGCAACGACGCAAATAGATCCTTGTCTCATTTCCTACATAGTGACAAGTGAACTGAAGCTCAGCTAGAACTCTTGGTTTTATATAATTGTTCTAGACCTTTACACCCCAGAAAACACACTCACATATACGTACTCCTCAGCCGATCTTTATAAGAGCTTTATGTTGAGGTCTGTGGTTTTATGTTATGTGCATCGATCAGAGCATAGGAAAGAGCATCAAATTAAGCAGACTTATGCTTCAGATGCAGAAGAAAGTTCTCAGATGGGAGCTGGAAGTGTGGAGTTTATGCAGAAATATTAGCAAAGAAAAAGTTTGGCTCCTGGGCTGACCCACATGTATGCATGCATGTTTGTGGTTACGTATGTGCTCACGGATGTGCATATGTGTGTGCATGTGTGTGCTTATGTTCGTTTGTTGATATCCACATGTATATGTTTGTGAGGACACACATGAATGTGTGTACGTATGTAAGGGCACACACGTGTGCCTGTGTTTGTGTGTATGAATGTGTGTCAGTGGATATCTGTGTAGACATTTGAGAATACACATGCACATGTGTCCATGTGTATGTGTACATATACGTTTGCATATATGTGTGTGTACACATGTGTGCCTTTACTTGTGTGTAGGAATGCATGCACCTGTGCATGTCCGTGTGCCTGTGTAAATGCATGAGGAGGCACGTGTGCGCATATGTGTATCTATGAACATAGGTACTGCAGGCCGGCTGAAATGCTTTCCTGGGGTCCAGGCTGAGAATGGACAAGGTAAACTGCACAGAGTCCAATGCTGAGAGCGGCTTCATTGTCCTGGATCATAACAAGGGCCCTCAAAAGTTCCTGGGCACCGTGCCACCCCTCCTCTGGCTGGAGGACAAGCAGTCCTGGCACAGTTCATCCACCTTCTGGTGAAGGTGCCAGGAACCATTTCTTCACTGACCATCTTCCCAGTTTCTGTCCAAGAGAGGCAGATGGAGGAGGTCAGCAGAGGGCCAGCCAATCCCTGGGCTCCTCTCCCCGCTGTCAGCCCTCAATGGCCTGCACAGACAACAGTTTAGCTAAGCAGCGCTGGGTGCTCCATCAGGATGCTGAACACGGAGAAAGACTGTGGGGAAGGGGTCGGGGCAGCGGCAGTGCCTGGCTGGGGAGAGGGGCGAGGAGCAGCATCTCTGAAAAACAAGGCAGCAGAGGGAACGACACTGGCTCTGGAATCAGACATCACCTCCGTATCATCCCTAGGATGGGACAGAACCTTCAGACACCAGACCTCAGACTTCTAAAACCAGCGACAAGGATGTCAAAAGCAAGTCATGGTCTGAGTGACAGGAAAAGGGTGAAAAACAGAGACAAACAGAGAAATGGGGGACAGAAGGAAATGTCTGGTGTCTTTCAGGTCCATCTCAGTGTCCGCTATGCATTAACCACTTAGTGAAGGTTAGACGGGAAGGCAGCGGGAGGGACACTGGAGGAGGCAGCATGCAGATTACAAAGAAAGAAAAGCAGAACAAGGTGAGAAAGGAGAGACTGAAAAAGCTGAAGGGAGAGCAAGGAAGGGTGGGGAAAATACAAGTTAAGAACATGGCGGCCAGGAGAGCAGGTGTACCAGGGAGCTGACTGACCTTTCATCTGATAGCAGAGGGGACCACAGCCCAAAATAGCCAATGAATGAGCTCTGGGCTCTTCCCACCATGACATCTCTCTCCCCATTCTCCTCCAACATCTTAAGTAATGCATCAGGATCCTGGAGTGACATTCCATCACCTTTGCTGCCTTTCATTAGCTAGCAGAAAGTCAGAGGTTCCCTCTACACTCAAGAGGAGAGGACTAGACCAAAGTGCATCTCGGAGGGTCAAGCTCCATGGTCCACATGTTCCCTGTCTGTAAAATGACACTTTAGAACGGTACGTATCACACTATGGTAGTTTCAATGGTTAAACAAATTAATATCTGCAATACACTTTAAATAATGGCTGGTCTGTAATTCGTTAAATATTTTAAAATTAAATTACTGAACTTGGCAGAAACCTTCATGCAGAAAGCACTCCACAAGGGGGACACCTTGGACAGGACCCCTTGGACCCAGAATGTGTTGTCCCTCCCTGGCACTTGCATCCTGGGAACAGAGATGGGGGTTAACGCTGGGGGTGCAGGGCTGGAGTTCTGGGGTGACCCAGGTACATGTCGCTACAAGTCTCAAGCACTCTCCGGTCCTCTTTCCTTCGGGCTGGGGACTGTCCTCACACCAAGGGCTCACCTGTCCCTGTCACACTGGCCCCAGCTGCCCCACGATCGCCCCCTTCACCCTAGCTCCCTTTCTTCCAAAAAGATGGGGAGTGGGACTCTGGAGCCCACGCCTGATCCCTTAGTGCCTTCCATCTCTCCAGCGGAAACCTGAGCCGGCTGCCTCCCCCACCCCATCCTCTTTTTTCTAATCTAATTTATGCATTGCTTTCTCTTATTTGCAAAACATAAGAAACCCTTAAAACTAAGAGGCTGCTTTCCATTTCTGAGGTGGGCTCCGCTGGCTGCCACGCGCACTCACACGCATATATTTGAACAAGTTTGATTCAGTGTAGCTGACACAAAAACCACTTAGTCGTTTCTCCTACATCATCCTAAGTTAATACTCCTGACAGGCTGCAGGAGGCTTTTCAGCAATTTTTCTATTTCAGCTTTTTTCCCCTCTGCCTCCTGAACACCTCCCCACCTCCCCCTTCCCCTGCTATAAAATTTGCTTTCAGCTCAAAAGCTGACCAAACCTTTGCAATTTGTATCCATCGCATCTTAAGACCAAATTGAAAGGCGAGCAGCGGCTCTGACTGGGAGCGGGGGCAGCTGGGCCTTGCAGGGATGGATTCTATTTGTGCTTGATGTAGGGAATTTAACTGCTCGGGGAAGATAAGAGATGTGCTTGCTTAGGTCCCTTCATCAGGAGCGCTGATGGACCTGAGCACTCTCAGCTCACCTGTTTAGCTTCCTGCCTGGCCAGGGGTGGGTCTTATGCTCTGCAGTGGGCAAAGGAAGGATTTCCAAAGTCTCAGCGTGTTGCCTCAGGTGTGATCTCTGCACCCAAGGCAGGGGTAGATTTTCTCTCTCTCTTTCTCTCTCTATCTCTCTGTCTCCCTTCCTTTCCTCCTTTTCTCCTCTTTCTCTGTCTTTGTTTCTCTGTCTCTATCTTTCAATCTCGGTTTCTCACCAGCACACACACCTCTCAAGCCTGTGAATCTGAGGCCCGGATGTAAATCTTGCCTTCTCCCAGCCCCACCCCGCTTCACCTGTGCACTGGCCCCAGCCCTCCTTAGTATTCCCAGAGCATCAAGCTCCCCTTGGGTGCATCTGCAGCCGGGCAGTGTGTGGGGGGAGGCGGTTTGCAGATAAATCACCAGGAACTCAGCTTCCCCTGAAGCAACACCAAGAAAGTGGTCCCGGCTCTGCCACCCACTTCAGCCCTGGCTAAAGCCATCTCCACTCCTCAGTCCCTTGGTCAGGGCCTGTGATTTCCTAGGCTGGCGGCCAGCAGGGGGCAAGCTGGCTTCGCAGCTGGCAGCCCAGGAGCCCTGACAGGCTGCAGCGGGCTGGGCTGAGGAGTGGCAGCAGCTAACCTGGAATGGGAGACAGTTATTTAAGAGCCAAACTCCTCTGCTGCTGGCATCATATTTTCCGAGGAGCCTTAAGACTCAGAGTCAGCCAGAGACAGTCTGAGCTGCCTTAGACTATTAAAGGGGAAGCACAAAGCTGTCGCCCCTGTCTCTGGCTCCCTGTCCACTCCCATGGTTTGAGTGGACCTGGGCTGTGGGCACCTCCCCCAGCCCAGCCCCCAACCCCTGAAAACTAAGAAGTATGAAGCAAAGCTCCAGTTGTCCAGCACTTCCTGGGTGCACTCTGTCTTCCTTGGCCACAAGTGTCACTGCTACCATCTCCATTTTGAAGAGAACAAAACTGAGTCTCAGAAAGCTCAATGAGCCTGACAAGAGTCACGCGGCACACGAAGGTTTGCTCTGGTGCGGGCTGACCCGCCTCCCACATTGCCCTCTGCCAGCTGCCTCCACGTCGCTGCTAGTCTGCAGCGGGCAGTCAGCGGCCTAGCCCTGTTTTTAGAGGGAGCAGGAGATGCCTGTAAAAGCGTCAAGTCCCCAGCGTGGAGTGATGCACCAGGGAAACACTGGAAGGAGGAGAAAGTGTCGGACAGAGCCTTGGCTCCATCTTTACTCAACTGTGTGGCCCTGGGCCAGTTGCTTGGCATCTCTGGGCTGCTGTTGCCTTGTTTAAGGACTACAGAGATAGAGATAGATCAAAGGGTGTTAACCTGGGGTCCATGAATGGGTTTGGGGAACCACAAATTCCCTGAAAATATTAAAGACTCATGTGCATGGGTATTGCAAATGTATGTATTTACCTGGGAAAATAGTTGTTAATTTCCCCAGGGGGTCTATGAGCAGAAAGAATTTGAGAACAATTATGATTGATGGCCTCCAAGTCCCTTCTAGCTCTGACATTTAGATACAGATGAATGACTCTCTAATAAAGGGATTTTGGGTCTGTGGCAGATATCTGAGGGCCCTGATGTTTCGGTGAGGTTTAGGGCCCACTGTGGGTAGAGAGCAATCACTTCAGGGGATCAGAAGCACCTCTGAGCTCCCCTGTTTCTTCTCTAATGGCAGATATTGCCCCCAGGGAGAAGGGCCGACCACAGCCCTAATAAATGGAGGCTTCTCCACCCTCACCTCAGCTCCCCACCCCACCAGGGCAATATCCCGTAAGCCGTGTTAGCACTCTCACCTGAGCCAAGCCCAGCTTCGTGTCACTAGACCTCTAAAGATCATTGTAGGGTCCCATGTATAGGCTTCAGAGAGTGATAGGAAATGGGCCAGGCCTTCTGGGGGAACCCAAATGCCACATTGTCTTGGACAGAAAGGAGGAAACTTCTACTTACCTTTATACTGATTTGCCCTTATTGCCAATTGGTTTGTTCTAAAATCAAATCAAGTTACAAGAGCTAAGACCTTAATCCCCGATGCAAGAGAGGATGTTGTCATGAATCAACACCAAAAGCAGTCTAAAGCTGGAAGAAGTAGCCAGAGGAGAAGATGAACCTTTCCATTTTGCATTGTGACAAGTGGGATGCTGGGTATTGGTAACATGTCAGCATGTCTCAGACGTACTTGGGCCAGGATGACAGAGCTACATCCTTCACCTGGGCTGGGTCTCTAGTCACTGTCAGAAGCTTAATGATTGAGAGTCACAGCCAGATGGCCTGTCTGCCACCTTCCCACCTCCTCCTGCCTCCATTCTCCTTGATGCCTTTGGTTGAATCTATTTAGAAACTGTGCAATATGTTATCTGCACACAGCAGGAGCTAACAATGCACCCAGGCACCAGGCAGCCATGGTAGGTAGGCTGGAGCCATGTCTGGGCCAAGAGGAATAGCTTTGCTCTATGCTGCTTTCATTAATGTAAGCTAATAGGGTATCGTTGCATAATGACTTTACTTTCTCTTCTACTTTGCAAATATTGGTGGAATAGTAAGTTTGCTCAAGTTTCCCTAAAATGTGTGTTTGGATCACTTGGGATTAGAAGTTTAAATTCTCAATAGAGTTCCAAATCAGCTAGTGCCCACCAGTTCAGGAAGTTCCATCTGGCTATGGTAAAAAGGCTCCCACTGTGGGCTGAATTTGAAAATCAGAGCTCTATAGACATGCTTCAAAGCTCAGGTAAGAAGACAAAGTTTGATTCTGAAGGGCATGGGCAATGGAGATAGTGTGGGAAGGCCTTGCCAGGATCAGTGGGAGTGATGTAGAAAGAGTGGGCAGCCTGTGATGGGATTTAGAAGCTGGGGTATGGAAAAGTAGAGTTACAAACAGATCAGTAACAGCAGTTCCAAAACTAAGGCAAGGTGGAGACCAAGCCCTGAGACAAAGAAAGGCCCTAGGCAATACACCAGACACCTGCACACTCCTGGGCGTTTGGCCTTAGACACCAGGTGGAAATCACTTCTCAACTAGGGAAGAAGGTTGGAAGAATCCTAGCAGCAAGATCCCCCTGATGCTGAATTCTCTCCACTGATCCTAAGAGTGGGGTGGTCCTGAACATAATCTGATGGTAGGCAACAGATACAGCTCAGATGGCTCCTAATGGTGAACAGGTGGCTCCAGGTCCAAGAAGAGAGGACAGTGGAGGCAGGAACATGGTCTCAGGAGAAAAGCAAAAGAAATATACAATTGCTTGATGGGACACATGCAGGGAGAATCCAAGGACATCCCTCTGTAGGCCATTTTGATGCCCTCATGTCTAAAGCAGGACTGACGGGAAAGCTTGACAAAGGTGCCACGCCCACAACGCTCTGC
>RJWM01020780.1:0-36685 GCA_004363535.1 Dasyprocta punctata | reverse complement strand
GTGTGAAAACAGGAGGAAAAGAAGGATAGACAATAGACCATAGTGGGTTTTTGTTTTGTTTTGTTTTGTTGATTTTTTTTGTCCTTTTTTAAAATGGGAAGTTTAGTGCTGGGAATATAGCTCAGTAGCACAATGCCTGCCTGGCCAGCTCAAGGTCCTAAATTCGATTCCTGGTACAAAAAAAAAAAAATTAAAATGGGAAGTTTTGATTCTGTGACTGGCAAGTTAACCTAAAAGAGGAGAAAGAGACTGGGTCAGACAGAGGCTGGCCACCCATCTGCTACTGCTCCATGGCTGGCCTTGGGACCCCGTTGGCTTCTGTCCCATGACTTCTGTAGCCATGCAGAGTCTAGATCACTTCCCTTGCATTCACATGGATCTTGAGATGGTCCTTGTGAGTTCAGATACATCGACACAGGCCTGGCCATCACCCCACCCCTTGTAAAGGGAAGCAAACTGATCGCCTTCCTGTGGTGGCTGCCAGTCAAGCTTTCCTTGAGCTGACAGCTTCCCACAAGTGTCTTCTAGACCTTGGTGCCTTGCGGTTTCTTGTTGCAGAATTGCCTCCAATACCTGCCTGTTCCTTAGGGCCATCCTTACGTAGCACACCCTCTTCTCAGTCCTGCTTTTTTACCCACTAATGATTTGGTTTATAAGATTTTTGCTCATTTAACCCAGTGCCCTTAGAAACTATAAACATGTTTTGAGCTTTCCTCTCATTTGCTAAAAATTCCTGAGATTAACGCCACCTCTTCACTGTTTATTTCAACTGTCAGCCATCAGATGGTCTTGAGCAGGTAGAAGTGTAGCTCAGGGGTCAAGTATCTGCGCAGCGAGGAAGGGCCAGCTGTCCCCATGGTGGCAGCTCTGTCCTTGGCCAGCTCTCTGGCCATGCAGACTCTACCTCTGCCTCCTGTCCTCATTTTTAAAGCAGCTTCAGCAAGGCCAGAATCATTTGTCTTGGTTTCTATTTTGGTCTGTTTTATGTTGTGACAATAAAATACCTGAGACCAAGGAATTTATAAAGAATAGAAGTTTATTTGGTTGGTAGTCCTCTAGGCTGGGATATGCAAGAGCCTGATATTGGCACCCACTCAGCCTCTGGTAAGGGACATCACACGGTCACCGAGCAAGCATGTGTCAGCCCAGGTCATTCTTCCACCTCTCATAAAGCCACGAGACCTGTAAAGGGGTCTCATCCTGAAGATCTTATCTAATCCCAGTTGCCTTTGGAAGGTCCCACATTCAGATATCAGTACATGAATTTGAGGGTTAAGATTTCCAACACATGAAGTCTGGGGGACACCTTCAATCTGTAGTCATTTCCCATCCTATGAGACATAGACATAGTGATTCAAGAAACACTGCCTCAAAGCAGTAAAGAGTTTTCACATGTTTGTCACTTGGGGAAGTGGCGTGCTAAGAAGGAGTAACGTAGGAGTTTAGTGTTAGAGTGGCTTTCTGTTTAGTGGCTCTGGTTCCTCCAACTCAGCCTCTCGGACTTCAGTCTTCTCTGTGTGAAACTAGGGGTGAGGATGCTCCCCTTCACAGCTGTTGTGGGGATTCAATGAGATTATGTGTGAGAAGCCCGACAATGCCAGGTTTAAGACAAGCTCTAAATTAGTACAGTGAAGAGATTAAGGCATTTGAGACATCTGAGTGATTTTTCCCAAGGAAGTACTTTGAATGCAGCCAGGTTTTGCCAAATCAAGCCAGGTCAAACCCTCAGCATCCCAGGTGGTTCATTTTTGCCTTATTCTGTATTCATTCATTCAGCAAGTATATGTTAAGCTAGTTACCTATATTCTCCTAGTGCCTGAATAGGCACTAAGAGAAAAGTTGAACAAAATAGTCCCTAATTGTGGTTTAGCCAGGAGACAAAAATGAAACCCAGTCATTACGATGCAGAGTGATAATTGTTATTATATGAGATGACACATGTAAAGTGCTTGCACCTGGAGCCAGGACCTGTCATAGTAAACCATCTTGGAAGTATATTAGCCCTGTATCAGAGTAAGAGGAGGAAGGGGAAAGAAGGCAGAGGAGGACACCTAGGAGAGAGACTTCTAAGAATAGATGATGCTTGGTCAGAGTCATAGGGCAGGTTTACTGGTGGACAGGTGTGCAGATGGAGTGGGGAGCAGTGGTAGGAGGGTGCACTAGGCAGCTGCAGCATCTGCAGTGCATCTTTATCCTCAGGGCAATCGAGAAAACAGAAAGCTGTTCAAGCAGAGGCTTTAGTTTTTCCATACAGACAGGTGGAAAGGGAGCCACTGGACAAGTGGAGCAACCTGGATCCAGCCTCTGGCTGCAGCAGATGGTGTGGAGATGAGAGGAGTAGGTTCACGGTTGTCTAGAAAGTGACTGAGAAAGAGAGAGGTATGGGAAAGGAATCCTGGTTTCTAGCCTGGGGAGCAGTGGAGGTGACAGTGTCATTCACAGAGACGGAACAATAGCAGAGAAAGACAGGGAGGGGGGCTGTGGCCCCTTGTGGAAAGGTGGACACACCCAAGAGGCAGGTGTTCCTCTGATAGTCTCGATTACCTATTCCTAGATGGAGGAAAACGTAATTTTCTCTTTTTCGTATAAAAAAATAAGAGATGAATTTAATCAGATAAATTGCGCGGTTTTTAAGTGCTCGCTTCAGCATGTTTGGAATAACTGGCATGCCTATAGAAATATTCTAAATAAGGTGCAGAATTTTCTGTCTCACTGCAAAGCTCCCTCACATTCCTTTCCAGTTTATTTATCAGACAACTTTCAACCCCGCTTTCCCAGGGAGACATCTCACCACCATCTAATGATAAGGCAATCATCCAGATCCTGGCTGGTTGTCCTACACAGTCTTCCTGATTGATTAGGTGGTACCTGCCCAGGGCACACAGCCCAGGGCTCAGCTCCCTAGCACCAGTGAAACAGAGGCGGGGGGAACTTTCAGAGACAGGAGCCATCAGAGTCTGGGCTGACCAGCCTCCTGGAGCTCAAGCCCCAACTGGGATTTGAGTAGGAGGACCTCATTTCGATAGTCTGATTCAGACCAAGTGTCCTACGTTGTTTCCAGTTAGAAGTGTCTGTATTTGTGGTCAATTTACAATTTGGGCCAAAAGGATCCTTTGTTCCTAAACATGTACAGGGAATTTGAGCTGCAGGTCCCCAGCCCAGACCCTGAAGGGCTAGCACCTCTTTCTCTTTTCCGTGCTTCTTTTCCTTGCTGGTAGGTGTCTTTGGGTGTGCCAGCTCATGGCCATTGGGGAGATTGTGGGTTTTCTGTGGCCTGTCTATTTTGAGTCTGTTTGGCTTTAATCAGAAAAATAAATACTTTATTATCTTCTCTCTGGCCTAGCTGAGTTAGGTTTAAATGGTCTTATTTAACTGTACCACATGTGAATTACAGGAAATGCTGTCCTGTTGGGGAAATGGGTTATTTCCAAGATTTTCTCTCCAGGAAAAGTGTAACTCATTAGTTTACTAAGAAAGGCTCTGACAGGCAACAAAGAAGTACTTATTAAGACATTTTCTCTTTTTATGTGTCCCTAATCACAGCCTTATCATAAACCTCCGCCCTAGTAGTTAGTTCAAAGTTGTTTAATTAAATTCATTCATTTTATATATGAAGAAATAAACAGACATCTCTCCCTCCTTCCAAACAAGAATGATTTATTTGCTCAAGGGTGCATGTTGTCTTCAGGGACCCGGATCAGGAATCATGCACTGAATGACAATAACACTTTTTTTGTTGTTGTTATTAATTAAAAGAATCATTTTGGCCAGGCGTGGTGGTGCATGCCTTTAATCGCAGCAGTCGGGAAGCTGAGGCAAGAGGATTGTGATGAGTTTGAGACCAGCCTGGGCTACAAAGTGAGTTCAAGCCCAGCCTGAACTGCCTAGTGAGACCTTGTCTTAAAAAATAGGGCTGAGCATTTAGCTGAGTGGCGTAAGTGCCTGCGTGGCAGGTGTGAGGTTGTGAGTTCAATCCCTGGTACCAAAAAAAAAAAAAAAAAATCATTTTGGGGGGACCCACGGATGTAGCTCAGTGGTAAAGCACTTGCCTAGTATCCACAAGGCCCTGGGTTGTCTATCCAGCACCCAAAAAAAAAAAAAAATCACTATGATTTCGTATGTGTTTTAAAAATTCCTTCAATGAAACCTCACTCTTGAGCTTGGTATATTAGGAGATTTGCTTGGAATAAAAGTGGGGTTTCCATTTCTTAACCAAAAGAAACGTAACTCAGAGGTTCTCAACATCCTTTTGTTCATCACTTCCTTCTTGGAGCAGTACAATGCTTTACCACAGTGGGCACTGTGGTTGAATTCCATACCTGTGAGAGAAGTTTCTAGCGACTTTTGGCTTGAACCACATGTTCTTGGCTAGATTCTTTCTTCTGAACCATCCTTTTTGCTGCCCCCTGCTGGAGGCTAGGAAGAAACCACTGCTGAAAAGCTCCTCACACTATCTCTTCCAAGATGCCGACAGGCAAAGTCCTGCCAACTGTAGGGTTTCAGGCGAGGTTTTCATGGTGGACAGCCCTACTCATCAGTGGAGTCCTTACCTCCTTGCCGGAAAGACCTCAAGTTCCCTGGGCCCAGAACCAAATTACTTTCCCCCACTTCCCACCTGTTTTTTGTTAACCACATTGTTCTTTCTCCTTTCCTCTCTGTCCACTCATTCATTCATACATTCCAAAAATACATGAGCTTTTAACTGTTCTGCATGCTTTCCAAGTCTGGTTAATTCTGGTCAGCATGGTAATGACACAATTACTCAAGCTACGCGCTTTACTGTTTCTCAACTCATTCTCTCCTGTTGTCTGGATCTAATTAGGCCAGGGCATAATTGTATCAGTAGTCCCTTAATGAAGCCACCAATCTTTGCTCTCACTCCCTCTCATTGCTACCCACCACATGACCCTTCTGCTGTACCAGTTGTTTGTGTCACCGCCCTACGTATAAGCTTTCATTGCCGATTGATTAAATTCAAACTCCTTGGCATGGACTTCAAGGTATCCCAACACCAAGTCCTGCCTGGCTTTCCCCCACTGTACATGCTGCACTCAGCCATGTCATTCTGCTCTGTGTCACCCCCTGTCACACCTGTGAGCCTTTTGGCATGACGATGCCTCTATTGGAGGTGCCCCGTTTTTCTCCATCTTATGAGGCTGTGCTCAAATGTAAGCTCTATACATTGTCCCTTCAGATGTCATCTTCCCTCTGCTGTTTGTCACTTTGCTGGCCAAATGTCTGTTGCAGCATCTGTCACCTGTATTATTCTTCTTCACTTGTCTGTCTCCCTGTCCAGACTCTGTCCCCAGGGTCCAGCTCAGGTTTCCTAGGTCCAGCCTCATTTCCAATAGTTTGTGTCAACAATGTCACAAGTTAGAGTTGTACTGGTTAGTGCCACATGGCTCCAGCTTTTCCATCTCCCACTACAACCTCCGAGGCTTTGTATTCTGTACTCCTTCTGGCTTCCCAGGTGTCCTGGGCTTCACCTGCCCCTGGATCTGTCCTCTCCATCTCACTCCTAGCCTGCCAGATCAGATCCAGTTCACGCTTCCAAAGCAGCTCAGGTACTGTTGCTTCTTTCCTCTTTACTCCCTCTAATTTGCAACAGGATTAAATAATAAAAACTGCTAGTACTTAGGTGGTATGAAGGGTGAGCCCCAGGCATTGTTCTAAGCATTTACCTATATTAGCTCATTTCTTTCACATGCCACTGTTACTTTACTTGTAACATCCCGCCTCCTAATCATTTATGTGTATGCATCTTCCTTATGGGATCAGGGCCTCCCAAGGGGCAAGACCGTGTATTAGCTGTCTGTATATCCTTGCCATTTATTTAGCACAGTGCTTATGTATACAAAGAACCTAGTAATGGTTGGTAAATTTAGCTGTTTAAAAAATACAGTCACTGTTCACATAGTAATTGCTTAGTATGTTTTAACATATTAAGAACTGTTTTTGATTACATAGAATGCTGTAAATGAGGAGTAAAGACAGTCTTGTGCCAAGGAATAATCAGTGAATAACGTTAAGTTCAGTTGCAGTTCCCAAGCCAAGGGCTTAAGAGATAATTTCAGAGGACAAACATTTTTAAAATTTTTATTTTTATTAGTACATTCATCATGGGGAGTTGGTACGTGTACATAACACATCTTAGTTATTTTTCTGTTCCCTTTCTCTCCTCTCCCTCCCCTCTCCAACTCTTGGTTACAGAAGACAAACTTTCTTCCTTCTCTCAAGATGCTTTCTCTGTTAATGGAAAGATGTACATAAAAGAGGACACATAGCATGTGGCAAATGGCCAAAATGAGGCATGATCACATACCAAATTAAAGAGGTATAGCTTCATGATAGAGTGTTTGCCTAGCATGTGTGAATTCCTAACCCTGGAGAAAAAACATAAAAGAACCAAATTAAGGATTTTGTACATTACAACCTGTATTGCCTTCCTTGCCTACCATTTTTATTAGGTTCCACTCTTCTTTTCTTTTTTTTCCTCTGGGACTGGGGATTGAACCCAGGGTCTTTCTGCTGAGCTACCTCTCCTGCACTTTTTAAAATTTTTGTTTTAAAACAGGGTCTTGCTAAGTCACTAAGTTGCCTAGGCTTGACTAAAACTTGTGATCCTTCTACCTTAGCTTCCCAGAGTTGGAATTACCAGCATGTGCCACCATGCCCAACCCCCTTACTCTCTGAAAAATTTCATGACTCCTTTTTTGTCAGCACATGATACTTAGTGTCTTAGGATACCTAGTGTCCTTTTTTATCAGCACATTAATTTTGGAAGGCTGCATGTCTGGGTACCTGCATTTCTTTTTTTTTTTTTTTTTTTTTTTTTGGTAGCACCAGGAATCGAACTCACGCTTGCCAGGCAGGCGCTTAAGCCACTGAGCCAAACTCCCAGCCCTAGTTTTTTGAGATAGGGTCGCACTATGTAGTTCAGTCTGGTCTTGTGCTCACATTGTAGCCCAAGCCAGCCTTGAACTCACAGCACTCCTCCTACCTCAGCCTCCCGAGTGCTGGAATTAAAGGCGTGCGCCACCACGCCCAGCTTGGGTAGCTGCATTTCTTATCTGCAGCTCCACTTCACTCCAGTAACTTTATGCTTGTCCTCTAATGTTTAATTTCTTTCTTTCTTATGTATTTATTTATGTATTTCTTTGGGTTTTTGAGACAGGGCCTCACTATATAGTCTAGGCTGGCCCTGAACTCACTATGTAGCCCAGGCTGGCATCAAACTCATAGCAATCCTCCTACCTCAGCCTCCAGAGTGCTGGGATTACAGGTGTGTACCACCACACCCAGAAATTTCCTATTATATTTATGTGTTTTCATACTTGCTGGCATGTCAATAATGCCTCCTTAAAAAAGAATTTCCCTGTGAGTTCTGTGAGCCACTCCAGCAAAAGAATTGAACCCACGGAGTGGCAATCATGGGAGCCCCTGTTTACAGCCAGTTGATCAGAAGCACAGGTAAAACAACCTGGAGCTTGTGATTGGCTTTTAGGGTGAGAAGATGAGTCTAGGGCCAGGTGACTGGCGCTCTGTCTTTCTGCTCCTCCTCCTCCTCCTCCCTTCTCTCCATCTCTCAGGTTATGTGTTTGCATATCCTGGCTTGTGAGTGTTTGGCAACTTGACTGAAAGGCCAGAACTCGATACTGGACCTCTCCATGTCCCGGGTTCTTGCACTGACAGCTGGTATTACTTCAGGCCTTCTTTGTTCTATATTGGAACCATGGCCCTCAACCTTTTTCTCCTTCTTTTTTTTTTTTTTTTTGCCACAGCACACATGGTATACAAAATTCCATGCATACATATTTCTACAGGCATGTCCAAATTTTGACATTCCTCTTCCATAGCCCCACCCCCAAGTTTCCCAGGAAATAAAGGAAACAGCATCACACATGCTTTGGGGCATGTTGTTCATAAACACACTTTACAAGCTTGGGAGTAACCATTAAGTGTTCATCAGCAGTGCAGCCCAGCTCACCTGAAGAACGGTACAACATGTAATTCCTGGTCAGCTAGTATAGCATTCACTTTTTTTTTATTTTTTACTTTATTTATTTATTTATTTATTTATTTTTGCGGCACCGGGGATTGAATTCACAGCCTCACACCTGCCAGACAGGCGCTTAAGCCACTGAGCCAAACTCCCGGTCCTAGTTTTTCAAGGCAGGGTCGCATTATGTAGCTCAGGCTGGCCTTGCGCTCGGGTTGTAGCCCAAGCTGGTCTCAAACTCACAATGTTCCACCTACCTCAGCCTCTTGAGTGCCGGGATTAAAGGCTTGCGCCACCATGCCCGGCTCCATTCACTTTTTAAACAAGGAAGCTTATCAAAAGCAAATGCATGTGTTATGATTTATATTTGAAAACCAAATGACTTATAAACTTCCCTTTAAGTGATTACTAATAGATCACTTATTCATCTCATCATACTAGGCTAGTCTTTCACATTGGAGCTGTGGATCCATGATAGGTATTTGTTCTCTTGGTTAGTGGTGGCTGCAAACATGTATGCAGAATTACAGCTATGAAGATCACCATGCTTAAAATCAAAGCACATACTCCCAAGAGTGTGGGTGACTCCAAACTATTTGCTCAGAAGTCCATGGGGATAGGGTTCTTCATCAGCCTGACTTTTCCCACCCTGCTATGTTCCTAGTAGATAGAAACAAGACCATTAAACCTGGCCCCTGAGTCTCCCAAATGGCACAGTAAGTTCAAAGTGCTCCCCCGACTACTTGTACCTACAGAACCAGCAACTTGCTGAATTCACTTTCCCTCTGTTTCACTTATCCATTACTCTGTCAGTGCTGGAGAACTGGAGCTAGGAAGCAACTTGCAGCTGAGTGGAGACCAAAAGAATTCCAGTAGATACTTGGAGCAGAGCTTCTCAACCTCAGCACTATTGACATTTTAAGCCAGATAGTTTTTCATTATGAGGGAGCATCCCATGTAGAATGTTTAACAGCATCCCTGGCTTTTACACATTTGGTGCCAGTCACAACCATTGTCTCCAGTTGTGACAACCAAAAATGTCCCCAGATATTGCCAAATGTTGCCTGGGAAGCAAAATCACCCCAGCTGAGAACCCCTGTCTTAAAGCAATTACCAAGGGCCTAGGACTATCCTTCCCTTCTTGAAGACCTCTTTTCTCCCCAGGGGAATCCCCATGGATGATTTAGATCAATTAGAAGGTAAAGAATTGGTTGCCAGGGTCATTTGGGGGACAGTGGGCAGAATCTATCAGTTAACTGTCTGTGGAATACAAAGTAGAGGAAGTTTTCTTTTAATCATGATTTTAGTTATTTAACTTACTCTCCTTTCCTTATTTCTCCAGGTAATTAACAAAAGTAAGTACTGTCCTGATGAGCCTTTCCTTAGTGGGTAGGGCTCTCTCAGTGTTTTCATTGAATAATATTCAAATATAAAACAATTTCAGTGGATATGGTAATGAACTTTAGCTGAAAGGCATTAAGCAAATGTCCTGTTGGCAGCACTGTAGGTTTCAGCTCCTGTCGGATCAGAATGGATGCATCAAGCAGCCCCCCAGTACCTCAAGTCACTTGCCCAGAGCTCCCTGATTGCAGAGCGTGAGTTGGTTCCTGGTGAGTCACTCCGGGGTCAGTGTCAGGAGCCACAGGAGCAGCCAGTGTTTCTTCTGGTGGCCTCCTTAGGACATTCTGGCCTTTGATATAACCCCATGTGCCTCATGAGGCCCTGCCCTTTAAAGAGGATCAGCTGTGTACTGGGAAGTTAACAAGGAATGAAATGGGAAAAGAGATGAGAGAAAAGGAACTGTCCAATGGATGGGTTTCTCCAAATCTAGGGGTTCATCTGTGAGGGGGCCAAATTTAAGGCAGGCTGGAGCACATGGAGCATTCTGCTGCAGCTGTAGCCTTGCTTCTGGATTGATTGAAACAAGCTTGGGGAGAAAGCCCTGGGCCCAGGGAGCATCTGAGACCTGGGCCTCCTGTGTTCTGCACCTTGCTCTGGCTGCAGAGACTGAGATACAGGAAAGCAACTTTCCTCGTGAGAGCTGGTGTGGGGGTTCTAGCAGGGAAGTGCAGCTACTCGTATATCCCTGTCCTAAGGAACGGTCCTTTTCTATTGGGCGTGGGGACGTGGCCATCCTCTTTGGCTGAGTGCACAGCTTCTGGAGGGACACACATGGAGTAGTGCGGGAGGGAGGGGACACCTGCCTAGCCGGCCAGATCAGCCGAATCAACCTGGGCAATCAGTGGGGTGACAGATGTCACAACCAGATCGCCTCACATCCAGCACCTTTGCTCTTTGTCCTTTGGGACATTTCCCATTCTCTGCTCATGTACTCCACCTAGATGGACTGGAAGGTGGGCCCAGCACAGGGCCTGTGCTGCCCTCAGGGCTATCACAATTGCATCTGCTCCTGGGGAGAGCAAAAGAAGGGCTCCTGAGTCTGCGGACCGGTGACAATCAGAAAGAGATGAGGGCAGGCAGATTTCCCAGAGTCTCATCTTCTCTTGAAGGAGAGGACGGGGAAGGGCGACTCGGGGAGAGGAAAGTGCATGTGCCAGTGATAGAGGGAGAAGCAGAGTCATGGGTGTAGCTCAGCTCTCGGTGCTCTCAGGAATGCAGGCAGGGGAACTTCTCTAAAGCACTGCTGAGATCCAGCTGGGAGGCCTCTCCAGCCCTGTGTGCAGCGTGACACATCCCCTCTGCACCCTTCAGAACAGGTCCAGTTCCTAGGACTTCTCACGTCATTCATGAGCAGACCAAAAATTGTGCCAACATTTGCTTACATCTTGACTGGTTCTGCACAGCCTTTGCAAGTTAATTGGCTGAAGATACATTTGTTTAGATATTTTAATCTCTCCAGTGTTAAGTGGTCTCTTTTTGCCTTATAATATATCACAAATTGGGGAGTATTTGGAAGACCAAGCTCATTTTTTTTTTCAAGGCTTGGAGAAAAAAATACCCTTAGTGTCACTTAGCTGTATAGTCTTGTTGGACTTTTCCTTCAACAAGGGGAGAAGATACTTTAACCGTGCAATTCCCTGCCCTGAGCATAACTTTCAGGGACTGGAAAGAATTTCCCCAGAGCACCCAGGGAACTTGCTGACCAAGCTGGCATTGGTTTTCTTTCCTGTAAAATGTTTCCACTCACATGTTCTGACTGCAGCCTGAGGCTGGCCCCAGCTGAGGGTTTGCAGCAAAGCAGTGTTTGAATGTTGGCCTTGCCCTGACCCGTACTCAAATCATTTGTTTCACTAAGAATATGTATTTTTCAGATAGCAAACTAGATTAGTTCACATTCAGCCATTTAATTGCTGATTCAGTGAAAAAAAAGTCTTCACTTGATAGGGCTAAAATCAAACAACTTCACAGGCTGCCAGGACTTTAGCTAGGAGAAGAGGTCCTCCCGTCCATCTTTTTTCTTTAATTATAAAAGCAGAACTATGTGTACATGGTTAAAAAAAATTTTAAGCTGTCCTGAAGGAAATAACAAGGTTGAATTCTGCAGATGTAATCAAGTTTCTTACACATCCTGGAATATCCTCTATGCATTTGTAAGCATGCATTTGTGTGTATGAGTCGTGCCAGCCCTGTATACAAAAACACTCTTGATGTTTAAAAACTTACTAATATACCTTCTGATTTTTCTCTGCCAGCACACACTGACCTGCCTCAGTCCTTATAACACCAACATTGTATTTCATTGAAAGGATATCTCCTAATCGTTCCCTAACAATGTGCTTCACCCCCTCCTTAGTCTTTTGCTGCTTCAGATAATGCTGCAGTAAACATTCTTACACAGTCATGCATGCATATCTGTAGAATAACTTTCTAGAATTGGAATTGTTAGGCCAAAGGGTATGTACATTGATCACTTTTTTCCCTTTGGGTACTGAGGGTTATATTCTCACCTGTTTTGTTTTGTTTTGTTTTGTTTTGGACAAGGTCTTCCTAAATTGCTCAGGCTGGGCTTGAATTTGTGATCCTCTTGTCTCAGCCTTCTAGAGTGCTGAGAATTTTAGATGTAGACTACTGTACCCAGCTGTACATTATTAACTTTGAGAGACCTTGCCAAGGTCCTTCTTGCAGGGGACAGAGTGGGGTTGTTTTGTAAAAAATGCATAACTCCAGCTTTTGATAACTGGCCTAAAGTGCTGATACTATGTCTTGTCCAGAGAATGTTTCCCCATTACAGAGACTATAAGCAAATGAATTGCAATTGTATGACATCGCAAGGCACAACACACGAATGGCAATTGGGAAGACAGGACTCCTGAGGACCTCAGTCTTTTCATTTGTAAATGTGGGCAGGAGAAACTGTTTGATCTCATTGCATGATTTTAGATAAACTCAGGTATAGTTCTCAGGAGCTTGGCCTCCCAGAGAGGTAAAATGCCAACATCTGCTTTTTAAACTCTAGAGTCCTTCATGTTTCACCAACACTGAATGAAGTGAGAAGGCTTTGGGTGTAGCTGACTTTTCCCTGGGTACAAACTAAGTAATTCCTAGGCCATCTGCATTTTTGGGAGATTTCACAACAGTTTAGGGAATTGTACATCCTCCTTTTGCTTTTTTAACATCTACCACATTCCCTGGAAGGCTCATTAGTTAGGAAGGCCTCTGCCACCAGAGATATGGCTCAGTGGCATGAGCACTTGCCTGGCAAGCATGAGGTCCTGGGTTTGATTCTTGGTACAAAAAAAAAAAAAAAAAAAAAAAAAAAAAAGAAATTTCTCTTATTCCTCCCCCCCAATTAAATAAAAATTTTTTAAAAAGGGCTGGGGAGGGCTGGGGATTTAGCTCAGTGGCGTAAATGCCTGCCTGGCAGGTACAAGGTTGTGAGTTCAATCCCTGGTACCAAAAAAAAAAAAGAAAAATAGAAAACTAAAAGGCCTGGGAATTTAGCTCAGTGGCTCAAGTGCTTGCCTGGTAAGTGTGAGATTGTAAGTTTGATCCCCCATACATAAATAAATAAATCAGTAAATAAAAGGCCACTGAATGAGAGATGGGGTGATCATGGTTTCTGTGATCATGGTTTCTTCAGTTAAATTGGAAATGATCGCTAGATGGAAGTCTGGTCAAAAGTTTTCTGAGACATTGGGCCAGAGACTTGTCTGGAGAGGAAAGAAATGCAAGACAGATTTTTCCAGAGCCTCCTGTTCCTCTTGGCCTAACTGATACATGTTTATCAGAGAAAAACAGTGTATACCAGAGGCAGCAGTTCCTACTGGGCAGAACCCGATATGTTCTTCCAATTTATTTCCATGCAGCCAACACCCTCTCTCCATACCTTCGAGGTTAACATTTTATCCCACATTGTATGTGGAACTAAAGAAATACAGATTGACCTAGTATATCCCTCCCTTACATTTTTGCAATTTCAAGAATCAGCAGTTTGAAGAACTGTAGTTTGTATTCCCTGGGAAGGAAAATGTATTAAGACTTAGTCTTCTCACTCAATGTTTTTTTTGTGGGGACGAGATTTCAAACCCATTTAATAGATGACTAGCTTATACCTCTCTCCTGAATTTTCCAGTTGTAAACAGTTGGTCACATCAAGTATTTAGGTGCTGCTGCTGGCCTGGGAAGCATATGCTTTGAACCTCTTATGTAAATCCAGACCTATGTATGAGTGGTGGATAAATCTACACCTGTGCCAGGCGTGGTGGTGCACACCTTTAATCCCAGCACTTGAGAGGTTGAGGCAGGAGGAGCGTTGTGAGTTTGAGACCAGCCTGGGCTACAAAGTGAGTTCAAGGCCAGCTTAAATTGCATAGTGAGACCCTGTCTTAACAAATAGGGCTGGGGATTTAGCTCAGTGGCTTAAGCACCTGCCTGGCAGGCGCGAGGTTGTGAGTTCGATCCCTAATACCAAATAAATAAATAAATAAATAAATCTAGACTTATGTGTGGGTGGTGGCTACATTTTTCTCCTTGAAATCTTTGGAAATAATGTGTATACATCATGACATTTCACTCCCAAACATTTTAGTATGTTTTTTTTTTTTTTTTTTTGGTGGCACCAGGGATTGAACTCACAACCTTTCACCTGTCAGACAGGCACTTAAGTCACTGAGCCAAACTCCCGGCCCTAGTTTTTTGAGGCAGGGTCGCACTGAGTAGCTCAGGCTGGCCTTGTGCTCATGTTGTAGCCCAAGCCAGCCTCGAACTCACAACGCTCCTCCTACCTCAGCCTCCCGAGTGCTGGGATTAAAGGTGTGCACCACCACGCCCAGCTTCAGTATATATTTCTTAAGGATGAAGTTGTTCTCTTCATAAGAACAGTATCTTTGTCATACCTAAGGCACTTAACATTGACACATGATGAGTGTAGGTCGGTTATCTTGTAGAATTTTCCACAATCCGAATTTGTCAGATTGTTCCCTCATAATCAGATTTAGGTCAAACGTTTTTGCTGAGAATACTACAGTGATATCATAGACTTCCTACTGTGTTTCACCAGGAGACGCATAATAATTCTGTCCAGTTACTGGTAATGCACACTTGAAACACTTGGTCAAGGTAATGTCTGCCAGATCCCTGCTTTATAAGTGTATTTTCTCCTTTGTAATTAACAAGTAATAAGTGGTATATACTTTAGAACCATAGGAATATAGTATTCTGTTCCCAATAACTTGTAACCCAGTGGCTTTAGCATCCATTGATACACTGATGATTTTTTTCCTGAATCTGTTTTTATAGTGATTATTATAGAATGCTGATCTTTGACTCCACTGTCCTGTATTTATCAGGCTGCATTCTTTTATAATGAAGAGCACCTTATGCCCCCTTCCTTTTGAGTATCATTCTGCACTGTGGATATTTTTTTATTCAATTGCTGTAGACCATCAACTTCATTATATTTTAATGCTCTAATTATCCCACTTTTGGTTAATGTAAGCCGTTTTAACTTGTCTTCAACAGTCTTTAAGCATTTCTTTGTTTTTCTGCACAAAATGATTTGTGCATGCTCAGATCATCCTTTCCTATCTTGGAATCTGTCTTTTCTCTAAGAGACCTTGCTTTCTTTCTTTTTTTTTTTGGTTTTTTTTTTTTTTTTGCGGCACCGGGGATTGAACTCACAGCCTCGTACCTGCCAGGGCAGGCGCTTAAGCCACTGAGCCAAACTCCCGGCCCTGGTTTTTTGAGGCAGGGTCACACTATGTAGCTCAGGCCGGCCTTGCACCACGTTGTAGCCCAAGCCGGCCTCGAACTCACAACGCTCCGCCTACCTCAGCCTCCCGAGTGCTGGGATTAAAGGCGTGTGCCACCACGCCCGGCTGAGACCTTGCTTTCTTTGGGGGGAAGATCTGAGTATGAAGTGTGCTTACTGCTACATATGTCACTGCTTCCGGGCACTCTGAATAGAAACAGCTAAAAAATTGAAATATTTTCCAGTCTCAAGTTCATCCTGAGATGTTCGTAACAGACTCAGCATCATGCTCCTCTTGCCCCACAGTAAGAACCTTTAGACACTCCTCAGGGCCAACACAAAATCGGCTAAATGCAAGATTTCTTTTAGTTCTTTTTGTCCTTTAATTATATCCAAGTAAAGATGAACAGAGAACTATATTCAAAAGCTATGTGGGTTCCCTTTTTTGTTCCAATAGGTAATAATTACCATACATTTAACTTAACGTTTCTGTCCCTACTCACTTTAGGATTTGTTTTTTCTCTTGTGCTTCTAGTTTGTTTTTATTCTTCTAATAAACAAAGTATTTATAAAGTTCAAAATTCAAAACCATACCAAAGAATATACTAAGAGAAGTCTTCCACTGCCAGAAGTTACCATCTTTATTAGTTTCTTTTCTTTTTTACTTTTATTAGTACATGTTTGCAGTACGTAATTATTGCATTCACTGTGAGGAATTGGTACAGGTACATAACATCTCAATTCCTTTCTGATTTATCTGTTGTCTTCCTTATTGCAGAAGTGACAGATTCCTATCTGTGTTGGGCCCTGTTCTTTCTACACACAGAGGTTCCAGGTCTAAGGTTCCAGGTCTTAGGATCAGCCGTGACCCGAGGAAGCATGTCAGCAGCAAAGTGCAGTTCCTTGTCTTCCCCCGCTTTCTTCATCTGCTTGGTTTTGTCTGTTACTTAGTAATCTGTGGGAAAAGGCAAAGCACCCTGTGGTCATTAGAGAATGACTGGGATGACCTGATGGGCGGGCCTGTCAAGTAGAATGAAACTGTCTGAACTGGGTTTTGATGGTTCACTTAATTCCTTTTGACAGGAGTGGGCCTGACTCTGGGATGGTTGGAGTGGATCTAGGACCCGTGAACAGATGATGACCGAGCGGAGAAGTCAGGTCTCTGGCCGGCCTTTTGGTGCAGCTGTTGTTTGGCTCATGAGTAATTTGGGTTTCCGTTTCCTTCATGCAGTATTATCTACTTTTAATCTTTCACACAGTATTATCTAGTTTTAATCCCCTCCTGCATAAGAATTGCAGGGAAAAAAAATTTTTTTTTTCTTTTGAATAAACATTTTGAGGTAGCTAACTTGTCACATTTGCTGTTGTTGTTCTTTACTTGACACTTTGGAACTCTTCTAAAGCTATTAAAACTAGGAGAAAACCCAATCCCAAAATTACCCTAAATTCCAAATGACTGCCGTAGGAATCTCTCTAGCATGTCTGGTCTGAACAGTTGTTGTACTTAGGGTGTGATTTTCTTTTTTATCCTACTTCCAAATGACAGCCTTCAATGATTTGTCAATGTTGAAATTCATATCTAACAGGTTCCATTAAATATGGTTTTAGGGTCAGGACTGAGAAGACTTCATCTTAAAACTGTAGCAGGACAGGAAACTGGATCTAAAAGTAATTCTTGGAATAACTTGGTCCATTTCTTGAGTGGTAAATTTTCTTGGTGAAGAAACTGCCTCTGCCTTGAAGCGGGTTATGGGCTCGGGTCCCTTTCTTTCTCCCTCTTTTGCTTTCCAGCCATGAGATAAGTGGTTCGGCTTCACCACATGCAGTCAAGTTCCACTCAGTATGGCATGGGAGTGTGTAAAACCATTCAGTCACCTTAACCAAAAAAGAAAACCCTTACCAGACTGCCTAGCTTTGATCCTACTTCTTGGTGAACGCTGGGATAACTTGTGATGCTAATTGCTATAGTTATATTCTTATGGCCCCACCAAGTCTCATATAATCATGGCATGGATGGGGCTGAGTTTAGCATTTGTGATTGGTTTGTTGTCTGGTGCTGGAATTGGCAGTGTGAGTGTGGCACACACCCAGGGGTGGAGCTGACATACAGTGTAAGGGCGGGAAGAAGGTGTGTCTTCTCTCTCTCTTGCCAGTTCACCTTGCTGTTGTGGCGGCCATGAATGGCTGCCCCAACACGCCATGCTGCCTTGGAGCCAATTAAGTATGGACTGAAGCCTCTAAGAACTGTAAGGCATAAACCTTTCCTTCCCTAATTTTGGGCATCAGGTATTCTATCTCAGCAGTGAGAGAAAAGTAACTAAGACACTAATGAAAGGAAATAACCTGTCATATGGGGGTTGTTACTTAGTCTACCAGTTGACCAAAATCAACTAGAAACTAGGAAAGTGCCTGCCAAAAGTAATAATTTAAGCTTTAGAAT
Source organism: Dasyprocta punctata (assembly GCA_004363535.1). Lineage (NCBI taxonomy): Eukaryota > Metazoa > Chordata > Mammalia > Rodentia > Dasyproctidae > Dasyprocta > Dasyprocta punctata. The sequence goes on along the minus strand of RJWM01020780.1, from coordinate 19,096 downwards.
GGTTGGCATTTAGCCTTTCTGATAGCAGCAGGGTAAGTTGTTCCTTCAAGATGATAAACTTGTAGCCGGGCGTGGTGGCGCACACCTTTAACCCAGCACTCGGGAGGCTGAGGTAGGAGGAGCGTTGTGAGTTCGAGGCCAGCTTGGGCTACAATGCAAGCACAAGGCCAACCTGAGCTACATAGTGCGACCCTGCCTCAAAAAATACCAGGGCCGGGAGTTTGGCTCAGTGGTTTAAGCGCCTGCCCTGGCAGGCGCAAGGCTGTGAGTTCAATCCCCGGTGCCGCAAAAAAAAAAAAAAAAAAAGATGATAAACTTGTATCATGCACTGTACAGTAAAAGAACAAGTCCTGCTGGTATATGTTGTTGAGTGGTCTGTGCCCAGTTCATCCACAATGGTGCCAGATATTGGACCATTAGGAATGAATTTCAAAGAAGAGAGACCAGAATGGAAACTTGTTTTAATCTGTTTGAATTTGTTCCCTCAAGATAACATTTCCAGTGGTGACATTCCCCCTACCAATTGTGACTCTCCCATAATGATTACAACACAGGGTCTGAACATACTTCAGTAGCCCTGAGTTGAGCCCTTGTTCTGTCGCCTTTTCCTGCCTAAATAAAGTCCATAAAAGCCACAGATAATCTGGTGCATTTCTCCAGAGTGTTGCAAGGGTGTGAAGTGACCTGACTGCACCCCAACTTTTTAAGCAAGTAACAAATTGGTACTCTCTGTTGACTCCTTTACCAAGGATAGGTCCTTCTTACTAGTTAAGTCTTGTTCTCCTGTGGATGGTATGGCTGGGCTTTGTGGACTAATTAGTGAGAGTCTGGCTTCATTCAAGTGAACTTGGTCATCCAGATGCAAGGCAGACTCAGCCATGGCAGTGGGAATTTCTAGTGGAAGACAAATACTAGCAAGATCAATGATACCCATCCTCAAGCTTGCCCTATGGTGATTGAAGGTTCTTCTGCCAAAACAAGTCCAGTCAGAGTTACAGAGGTAAAGACCTCAATGGGAAAGTTTTCCTGCGGGTGTTTATGTTTGTTTTATGCTTGCACAAGCCATGACTTTGGAATGTCCATCTCCTGTTATTTAGGGTTTTATGCCTTTTCTTTCCTCAGCTACCTTGGGGAAGAATTTTGGCAGATGGCAAGATGAGATTGGACCCTTATCTCCATATTTCCCAGGGGGCTGCTCTGGAGCTGTCTGTCTCCTATGACAAGAATCCTTTTCTCTGGTTTTGATTGAGTTCTCTGGCAGGCTGGATAGGATTTGTTGTAACATACACATTCCCCCTGCCAAGGTACACAGACTCTTTAGACGCAGAGGCTTGTTTTATGATTTTTTTCCCCTAAACTTAATTTATTCTACATATCCCATGGCAGAGCTAAACATTTGTGGGTATTTGACTGCCAGAACTGGTGGTGGATCAGATGGGACTTGGCCTATACTTGTTGAAGAATGGGAGGATTGCTCCCTCCTGGGGCGTATTTTCAGAGAGAGAGGAAGAGAGTTAAACTAATTCAAACAAAACTTTTCAACAAATATAGTCATGAGTAGAACTTATGGGATTTAGGGGAATTTTACCCACATTTCAATCCTGGGATAGCAGTCAGGTTTTACTAACTTTTGAGATGGTATCATGGATTGGGTAGGATATGTTCACTTCCCTCTGCTTGTAGCCTGAGCAAAGCTGTCCTGAAGCCCCTTAGGGCACAAACAGACCCCAAAGGTTAAAAGTTGCCTCTCTTCTTGTCCTGTGTTAGTATATGAAGCATTTTAAGCTCTTAGAACTCCAGTCAGGTAAGCAGATGGGAGCATTTAAGATTTAAAAAAAAAAAAAAAAATCTCGGCAGCAGAGTTCCCTTGCTATCACAAGGACTTTAAAGTACCTACAAAACCTTCATGGGAATAGTGAGGTACAGTGGGAAACAAGAATTAGAAACAAGTATTCCACCCAGGTACTGTGACGCAGCTAATCAGGAGACTTGAGTTGGGGATAACAAGTTCAAGATCAGCTTTGGCGACTTGGCAAGATCCTGTTGCAGAAGGGGGCAGAGGGTGCTCCCTAGTATTGCAAAAGAAAAAATTATTCCAGATTTGTTCATTTAATCAATCATCGTAAGTCTTCTAAGTGTCAGACACTATGCTAGAAGCTAGGGTACAGAGAGAGCCAAGGACCCCCCTGACCTCACTAGTTGAGTAGAAGAGATGATATTATTCAACAATATAGTATACGCTGAAAATTGTGATAAAGCACCACGAAGGAAGAGTACCACGGCTTGAATAGCTGATGAGGGACCTATCAAGACTTCATATGAGGCAAGGCTTTCTTTTTTTTTCTTTTATTTTTTTTTTAAATATTATTTTTATTTTATTTATTTATTTATTTTTGCGACACCGGGGATTGAACTCACAACCTTGTGCCTGTCAGACAGGCACTTAAGTCACTGAGCCAAACTCCCAGCCCTATGAGGCAAGGCTTTCTTGACGAAGGAATGTCTGACCAGAAATCTGCAGGATGAGTGAGAATTAACCAGAGTATTGTGCGGTATTGGCAAAGGGATGTCATGTGACTCAAACTTCAGTGGCTGTAAGAGTTACTTGGGGTTCTTTTAAAATTTACATTTTTCAGCACTCGGGAGGCTGAGGTAGGAGGAGCGCTGTGAATTCGAGGCCAGCTTGGGCTACAACATGAGCGCAAGGCTGGCCTGAGCTACATAGTGCAACCCTGCCTCAAAAAACCAGGGCTGGGAGTTTGGCTCAGTGGCCTAAGTGCCTGTCTGGCAGGCGGTAGGTTGTGAGTTCAATCTCCGGAGCCACAAAAATAAATAAATAAAGTTTAGATTTTTGATTCTCCCAGACAAGGAATCCTATTCAGTAGACCCAGAAGTCTGGCCCCATATGGACCCAGAAATCTGTCTCATTTCAGGTCCAGGAGATTCTGATGCAGGTAGTCCTGCAGAAATATTGTACTAAACATTGTTGGTGAAACTCTTTCCTTGAAATCTGCCAGCTGTACTGGAGACAACAGCAGGCCTCTAGCACAAGGGTGGATGCAGTTAGATTTGGCATAAGCATAATCCCAACTGCTCAGGGAGACTTTACCTCTACTCTGTGGTCAGACTCCTTCCTTTCTTCTTCCTTCCCCACAGTACACCAGCCCTACCCTTGCACCACCACCAGTCTCCAGGGATCCCAGATCCAAAGCTAATACCACTCTGAGCTCTGGGACCCAGGTGAGGAAGAAAAGGAAGAGGATTTTTGTTTTCCCTTCAAGCTTCCTGAACATTAATATGGAGATTTAGATATAAGTCTATCTACACATTCTCTTCTGTGTTTTTCTGGAAGAAGGGAACAAAGAGGGATGAGTTTGAAGAGCACAGCTGTCAGCAGGTGTGATGCTGGTCAGGGTAACCCTGCTTCCTGGTCCTGGTGAGTTATGAGGTCGCATGATGGTGACATGCCTGGCCATGGCCAAGGCAGCTTGTCATAGGTGTGCAGGTGAGGAGGAGGTGTTGGCAGCCCCAGCTGGCAGGAGAGCTGAGCAATGTTTCCTCCCTGGTGCAGAGCCTACTAGGGGCAGAGGAGCACCCCTGGCTGGCAGGGGATAAGCTGGCCCATCTGGTTCTGGTTCTGTCATTGTCTCCACTGGCACAAGGCCTCAGAAATTCAAGGTGGCAGGACTGTTACTGAAACTGGCATCCCTGACGGAACTACACCATCCTTTTTCCATTCTCCACTTCCAAGTGTCTGTTTTTATCAGAAGAAAGTCTTGACGCAAGTCATCCATCTTTAAACCTCTGGAAAACTTCCCAATCTTCTTTTCAGTAGGGGAAGCCAACTCCACTATCCCTTGTTGCCCCCTTCTGAGGCAACAAGGGATAGAACACATTTAATAATTAGTCTTTCTTCTTTTTGTTTTGACACCCTCTATTTAGGGTAAGTGGTATTTTCTAGCAGTATAAAGTTAGTTTCCTTTCAAAATAGATTTGTTAGTTTTTTTTTTTTTTTTTTTTTTAGAATCTATTTAAAGCAAAATGAGCAAATAAGAATCTGAATTAGGTAATGGGGCACAGGAAGAAGCCATCTGGATTTCACATCTACTTTAATCCTCACAGCAAGTTTATGAGGCAAGAAGGATGGTTTTCCCGGTTCAGAGTGGAAGTAACTTTCTCAAGGAAATGAAGTGATATCGCAGCCCCACCAACTTCAGCGCTCTGCCATCCAGCCTGCCCTCCTTGGTGACTAAGGGACGTGGTAGGCCTGGTTTGTTTTGTGACTCCCGGCCTCCCTCTTTGCTGCTCCCTCTTTGCTCACTTTCTGAGAGCTTACCTGCTCTGTGTGCCACCCGAAGCTGCTCAGGGAGGAGCAGACAGGGTCGCCTCACCTGGCCCCTTCATGCCTTTCACACTGCCAGCTCCTTTCACCTTGGGGAACAGTGGGGCTCCCTGTGGCTTAGCCAAGAACAGAGCTCAGGGGCACTGGAACCCAGCTTCTTGCCTGAATTTCCCTGCTTTTGGACGCAGAACTCTTCTATGGGTGGTCTGGAGACCAGTTTGAAACGTGTTGACATTTAACAGTTCTGTTCTGCTAAAGGTTGACAGAATTATTGTGCTCTTTAAAATGGCCAGTGCGTCCCAGAGAGTCCGCCCTCCTCATGGAGAACTCATTTGTGTTTGGTTTCTGTTCAGAAGGCCTCAGCAGTTCAAGTTTCCTAAGCAAGTGATTAGTGGCATATTCAAGGTCTGATTCACTGGGCCATTTCTCTTCTGGAAGAGAAAGTCAGTTCCCCCTCAAAACCTCAGAAACTTTGTACCCTGCCTGTTTTGGTTCTGTGGCACCGGTGGCTTCTGGAACCAGCCATGGGAAGGTGTTGGGGTACTTAGTCTAGAAGTGTCCATGAGCTGTATTTAACACTAATGGTGGGAGACTTGCTGTATCTGCTGTGTGCTGTCATACCTAGGGCATGCGCTGGGCTGGTGATGTCAGTGGTAGAGCACTTGCCTACTGTGTAGGAGGCCCTGGGTTTGATTCCCAGCACTGCAAAAACACAAACAAGAAGAACAAACAAAAACCCAAAATTTCTCTAGAGGACATGCTGTAAAGGACATGGTTGATCGGTTGGTTGGTTGATTGATTGATTTTGGTAAATGGCCATTCATCTTGTCTGGAAGAAACTCAAATTTTCTTCCCTCCTGACTCAGTCAGGGTGGTGTCTCCTGGAGACAAATAGAAAAAAAGCTTTCTAGAAGGAAAGTGCAAAGAAAAGACTTTTGTTGTTGAATTTGGGAGTTTATTCATAGTCGCTTTCTCTTGGACCCGCAAGTCAGAGAATCAAACTAATTTTTCTTACATCTGCCACATATAAAAATATATTGTATTGTAGGCTCACATTTAAGAAATATTGTATTTCCAGGGCTGGTGGCTGGCAGGGAGTGAAGAGTCCCTGGGACCAATTTGCTCTGTCATTTTAGGCACATCATCTTGCTCCCATCTGTGCATCCCTAGCACGAGGAGGAGTTTTCTCTTTGGTGCCTCCCAGTTCTGTGGGGAGGACAGAACAATAATACAGTAGCCCTCCTCCCCCACCTGAGGTGTCATTGTCTATGGTTTCAGTTACCTGGAATCTGAAAATATTACTTGGAAAATTCCAGAAGTAAACAACTCATAAATTTTATTTTTTTATTAGTACATAATGTTTACATTTATCACAGGGCATTGGTCCATGTACATAACACATCTTAATTCTTTTTATTTTGTCTCCTACCCATCCCATCCCTTACTGCTCCTTCCAACTCTTGGTCCCCTTCCTAGCTGCAAAAATTCTATTTCCATTTTCTCTTTCAATTTTTTTCCATCTCCTTTTCCTTTCTTTCCTTGCCACTCCTTAGTGGGAAAGAGAGTAAATGTTAAATTGTATGCTGTTCTGAGTGATAAAATCTTGTACTGTCTCACTTTATCCCACCTGGGAAGTGAATCATTCTTTTGTCCCAGATACCCACATTGTATATGCTACCCTCCTGTTAGTTAATTAGTAGCCATCTTCACTATAAGATACTGTTGAGAGATACAGTCTTTATGTTCAGCTAATCCTTTTACTTAAAATAATGGCCCCAGAGTTCAAGAGTAATAATGTTGGCAATTCATATATGCCAAAGAGAAGCTGTAAAGTACTTCCTTTAAATGGAAAGGTAAAAACATTCTTGACTAGGGAAAGAAAAAACAAATCATATGCTGAAGTTGCTAAATCTACCATAAGAATGACTTGTCTATCAGTGAAATTGTGAAGGAGAAAAAGAAATCCATGCTACTTTTATTTTTTCACTTTAAACTGCAAAAATTACAGACACAGCACATGGTAAAATGCTTAGTTAACATGGAGAAGGCAGTAAATTTCTGCACATTTAGGGAAAACTGGTAAATACAGAGTTTGATACTATCTGGTTTCAAGCATCTGCTAGGGGAGAGTGTTTTTAAAATGAATCCCCTTGGGAGACACCGTGTCTTAGGAAGGGGTTTGAAAAGGTATCAGGTAATTTTGCTTTTCTTCTGCTGGTGCCTTAGGTGGGGAGGGTTTCATGGTGTTCACGGGCTCTCGTGTACACACACATACTCACACATCTGTCTTAGTTGCTGTTTATAAGGAACATAAATTCACTCAAGCTGGCATAAGTAGGTTGCATTAGACTCTCAGAATATAGTTGTTAATCTCATGGGCATCCAGATTCAGGAAATGGAGTGCAGCTGGGAGACGGAGGGACCAGAAGTGGGATTTTAAAAACAGGTCTCTTGCCCTCTTTGGAGCTGGCTGCATAGTGTCTCTCATTTGCTTCTCTCCATTCTCTGCCTCTCTGGTGTCTTTGTGGTGCCCCTCTTCTGTACCCCTCTCTCTGTCAGCTCTATTTCTCTTGGCTTATCCTTTGCCCAGCAAGGCTACTTCTGTTCCTGTTCTTCGCCTGAGTGCTTGGTCCCCACCTCCACCACCAGCTCTCCTCTTCCCCAAGTATCAGTCACATCCCTTCCACACTTAGAAAGTGATCACTGTTTGTTTGTCTCTGAAGATAAAGATACAAAGCAGGTGACCATCAGAGGCAAGGACTTGGAGAGAGCAGGGGCTCCAGCTGCCTCAAGGACTGACAGGATCAATATGGTGCCCTCAAGTAGCCTGCTCTTTCCTCTGATCTTACTGCATCCATCTTTGTAGCCAGTTCTAAATCCCCAAGAGAGTATGGTTGGTCTTAGATCAAATCCACACCTGCTGAGATCACTCGTGGCCTGAAGTGGAACCTGTGGAAGAAGAACGGTCCTCAGCTTACCACTGCAGGAGTGTGGTTGGGGCGGGGACAACATCCATGTGGAGTGACCAAGCAGGAAGCAGGTTTGGGTACTGATCAGGCTCCTTTCTCCCAGGAAAAAGAGAGCTCTGGCTTAATGGCTTGCTCTCTCTGACTCTGTCTCTCTCTGCATCTCCTGGCACAAATACATGGTAAGTTCTGGATGTTCATTAAATGCCTACTGGTGACAAATGATGAGGGATGTGTGTAGAGTGGACCTAATGTTCAGCCGAGTACCATCCTGAAACATGGCACTTGACCTATCCAGGAAAACTCGGCCATCTCCCCAGCCTCTGTGTTATGTCCTTGGACTCTGCCTCACCCCATTTCTCTAGCACATCCTAGCATCCAGGCACATTTCTGCCATTTTCCTCTTTCTTGTCACCCTTTAAAGTCCCACACCGAGAGAAGTAAAACAGCAAGACAGGCTGCCTGTGTTTTTTCTCAGTATGAGGCATTTGGAACCAATTGTGCCTTGGTCCCTTTAAGTTAGCTGTTTAGAAATAAAACCACACACACTAATACTGCATTGTAAAAATGTCTTTCCGGCCAGAGTCTTGGACTTTGTGTTTTGATGGAAACGCCCATCTAGATTTCCTGCTTTATTTTATTTTATTTTTTTCTTAATGGTCAGGCATGAACCTGGCAAGTGCTACTATTTGTAAAATTCTGCTGATGTCAAGCAGCTGAGGTACCCTTCGGAGATAAGACATCAACATTCAGTAATTGGAAATAAATTGGCGGTGGTTGACATCCTGTTGAGAGTGACGGGGACCTCAGAGAACCTCTGCTTAATTACTAGTGTTTCATCTTGGATCCTTCACTCGCCCTGTTGGATAACAACTTTATTTAGTAGAAGAGAGATGTGAATTGTTGTTTCTTTGCAGGAATAGAATATAATATTTTGTCCTGTGTTTTACTCCTGTATTTATTTCTATATTGAGTATGTGGCTTTTTTCCCCCCTCATGCTACATGAATCACTCGGATGCATAAATTCAAAGACATATGTTTGTGGCTCTCACACATCTGTCTTGAATTTCATCTTTTCCACCCTGTCTTCTACTTTCCAAACAGTTTACCTCCCTCACTCTTTCTCCCTGCTGTTACTTATTTCATTGTGCTGTGAAATCCTTTCATCTCAAGAGCTGGTGGAGGGGAACAATGTAGGCCACAGTTTACTTCTATATAAAGGCATTCGGCTCACAGTGATCACAGTTGCTCAGTAAAGGATACAATGCCTTTTACTCTGGACACCAGCTGGCCAGTAGCCGTGTGGCCAGTGCTGTTTTCAGAGCTGAGGAGGTGCCTGGTTTCCAGTGAGCTGATGTTACCAGCTTGGACCAGTCCAGTCTAATTTGTAGAGGGCCTTCACATGCCAGACTCCGCACAGACCAGTCCCGTGTGACTGTCCCCTTTGATCTTTTTTTTTTTTTTTTTTCCTCCCAGACTGGGAATTTCTCACATCATTGTAAATGTTTCCTTTCCTTTCCTTGTCATTTGGCTGGGGCTCCATGGGGACTTCCTGAAGCAGGAAAGTGGTAACAAGGGATTTATAACTGGGCGCTCAGAAAGTTCTGCCAAGAAATGGTGCTTTCTATGCAGCCAGAGCGGGTGGGGGACAAAAACCCTGATGAAATAACAATCAAGTAGGAAATTGGAAGGAGTGTTGTGCTGAGTGCTAATGGCTCCACAGTGGAACAGGTATGGATGGCGCTGAGATGATAAACATCGCTGCCATTCTCACAAACCACATTTCCTGCTCTTATTTTCATTTTGGAAAGTGGACATGGAAAAGCTCAGCCTGCTGACTTTTAATTTATAGCATTTGGTTTAGTAGGCGTTATGCAATCACATTCCTGATCTGCTGGAAGCTGCACAAACATTTTGAGACTATTTGCCTGATTTCTCTTTTGGCCAGCAACTTACTGAGTAGCTGTTTAGGAACCAGGATGAATGTGTGAAAATAAAATAGAAGCTTGCTCGTTTCTCGTGCTTCATCTGTGGAATCAAATGTGAGAAGTAACTAGCAACTCTGCCAGCCTGAAGGTATCATCACGGGCATTTATTGAGTCCCTGTCGTGCCTAAGGCGCGAAGACAAAGCAACTTTAAGATTCTGCTCCCTGGAAGGACTCATCCACTGAGGGAGATATGAGGTGGCCTTTTGTAGGGATGGTGACAGTAGGATCTGGAAGTTTGGAATTCTCTCTTGCTATTAACTTGGTGAGTCACATCTAGACACTCCCCTTCTATCTGCGTAGTCTGTGCAGTTGACCTCTCTTTTCCACCCAAGCTTTTCATTGTAGTACTTGGTGCTGGGGGTCCTGTTGCATTTAGTGAGTACATGCTAGACATGTCCTTCCAGTGCTGAGTTTGAGAGTTAATAGAAAATCAGAGCCTGCCACTGTGAGCACGTCAGCCCAGCCAGAACTGGGAAGGCTGGGGACGCCCTGTTGTCCTGCTCTTGGGAACCTGTACCAATACTATCTCCAGGGGTGGCCGGGTGGGGAGGGTGTCTATTTTCAGATGAGAAAGGCTTCTTGGTGTAAATTTATTTTTTCAACTTTAAAAAATTAAGCAAACTAGCAGAGAAACCTTGCTAGCATGCTTTTTGTAAAATCCTTTTATCAACTGTGGTCAGCTCCCAAATTACCCAGTATTACGCCACAGGGGATGGGTTGCTTGGGGTGCGTCGGTGGGAACTTCCAACCCAGGAGGGACAAGAGGAAGCAGGTCCACCACATCTGTAAGGCACGGTCCTCTTTCTTCCACATCATCTGTGTTCCTAGGCTTGGTTTCTGCGTTTCTGTTTTGTTGTGTTTGTTTTGTTTCTTGGCCCTGGCCGTTGAGCCTAAGTCCTTGCGCTGAGCTGCATCCTAACCCTTTCCGTTTTTCAATTTTGAGGCAGGGTCTCTCTGAATCACTAAAGGTACCCAGGCTGGCCTCAAACTTGCAGTCCTCCTGCTTCATCCTCCTAAGTAGCTGGGTTTATCTGGGTATATCATCACACCTAGCCCTCTTGTGTTTTAACCTCGTGGGTCCTGTAGAGATCTGGTGTGAAAAAACTTGGAAATAGTATGACTTTAATGTTCTGTGTTGGACTTATATAGCCACACATGTCTCAAGGAAGATTGCAGATCAAGGTCCCAGTGTTCAAGCAAAAAGCCACCAGTCAGAGGGTAAACTTGAACTCTTTCCCATTGTATCAGCAGAGGGATCCACAGTGACATAAGCCACAGAAACCCTATCCCCCATAGAAGTGCTGGCCTTTGGGGCTGGAACATGTGTCTCAGATTCCAGACTCGCTCTGGCTTCGTCCCCCTCTCAGAGGAAAACTAGCCACTTCTTTAGATCTTCCCTGTTGGTAGCCTGTTATTATGGGCCGCCCCCTCACTGTTCCAAACCACTCTGCCCAGTGGAGGTTTTGGGACCAGATGGACTGTGGGAAATCCCTCCATCAGCTTGTGAGAACTGCAGCACAGGGAAACCCAGCAGCCATTCCCTCCGTCTGCGGAGCCGGCTGGGAAGAACCTGGCAGCCATATGCCACTTTGTACTCCCAACAAACTGTTCATCTCCTGGCTCGATGAGGCGTTAGAGCAGGAAGTTGCATGGCTTAGGAAATGAACCTCCCTCCGGAGTGTTCCAAATGATCCCAAGTTCGGAGTGTGAAGGAACCAGGCTTTCCAAGCCGGCTGTGCACTGGAATAATTCAGAGATGTGCTGCATTTCAACACTTTAGAAAGAATGAAAAAAAAAAAGAAAAAAAAAAACATGTACACGTTGACCTTATATTTATCGTCTCCCCATTTTTAAATCCCATTAATTCAGAATTGTTGTTGTTATTGATAGGAACCAATCTGAAAGTGCAGCTTCCCAAAACAAAACTTAGTAGCCAAATTGCTTTTTGTGTGACTCCTGAGGTCGCAGGTCTCAGAATGTGCTTTAGTTCCTCTTGTCCGCTTTGCTTCTTCCCATGCTGGCTGTCCCTGGGATACAGCCTCTGTCCTGTTTTCTGTGTTCATGCTCTATCCTCACCAGTATTCCACTGTGGCCTTTGTCACTGGGGTCACAAAACCAGTCTGTTCTTGTTGCTGGAGGCCCGGCGTAGGCCCTGAGCCCCACGTACATTGCACCTGTGTTTTCTCTCCCTTGTGCCTACCTGCATGGCCTCCCTCAGCCCTTGCATCTCAGGGGTCATGGTTAGAACAGTGACCACATCTAGTGGGGTTCTGACTCTCCCCCATTGTGAGACAGCTGCAGCCTGGATACAAGCCTGGAAATGAGCTTTCTTCCTGAGGTCAAGGTGAGGGTTTGGTCAAAAAGATTGCAGTTCTGTCCCCTTAATGTTTTTACTCCACTCAGACCCAAGGCTGGGGAAGGAGAGAGTCCTCAACTCTCCCCTTGCTTGGTCAGAGTTGCTGTGCTTACTCTCTGGCAGAGGATTCCATATAAAATAGTCTCTGGTTATTTGTGTGGATTCTCCTGAGTCTCAGCCCTGGCAGGGACTGGTGGCCCTCTGGTGTCTTTAGCACCAAGGTCCCATGCTGCTTCTTCAGTGCTCTTGTAGCCTGACAACCACAGGCATTGCTCATTACCCTAGGAAGGCTTCGTGAGCTGAAGTCTGAAAGCCTCACAGGGGTGCCAACTGCCCGCCAGGGACGTCCTAAGCACTGCCTGTGTACCGCCGAGCCTCCGGTAACCTGTGAGGCAGGGACCACAGAATCAGTTGGCAGTTGAAGAGAGGGGGGCATAAGGAGGACGAGTCACTTCCCGAAGGTGGCAGGGTCAGACCCAAGCCATCTGTGCCCACAGCTTGTGTTCTCACTTCCTGCCCTCTGCTTCCCATCCTGATGGAAAGGAGGGTTTGGGGCTGTCAGAATATAACAAGGCTGAGAGGACAGTGGTGGTTTCATGTTCAACTCAAGAGAAGCATAATGTGCAGCCCTTTCTCTGGGTACCGTCAGGCCCTTGGCCAGCACTTTGGAGTGACATGTGCGTGGCTTGCTCTGAGCAGAGAGGTGTGGAGGAGGCTGGCTATGGTGGGATGAAGAGACGAAAGTAGCCTATCAGATGATCTCTGCCTCTCCTATTGGTAGCAAAGTGATGAAAGTCCCCACAAATCAGGATGAGAGGAGCTGGAACTTACCCTGGAAGGCTATTTCCTGGCCCCCTGACTGGAGGTATTCCCAATAGACACATAGCCCAAGAAGTCATTTCCCTCGTTATTCTTTCACCAGAACAGGCACCAGCAGCTGACATGGATGCTACACGAGGGCTAGAGGGTACATCATGTTTTTCCACTTACAATCAGGGAGAAATAGCAGTGTTCTCTTGAGGCCCCATCATTACTGTCTTAGTCACTTTCTTAATGCTGGGTCAATTTACCCAATAGCCACAAGTTAAAGGAAGAACTGTTTATTTTAGCTCATAGTTTATACGGATTTCAGTCCATAGTCAGCTGCCCGCAAGGCAGGGCAGTGTGGCAGGCAGGAAGCAGAGATTTCCTTCTTCTATCTCTTTTATTCCATCCAGGCTATAAGTTTATTGGTTGGTGGCATCCTCAACTAGGGTGGGTCTTCCCTCTTCAGTAAATCCATAGTCCACCCCCAGAACTGCATTAAACCAACCAGTCACCTGATCCACTGTTACCCACCTGTGATCCAGTCACTCCCAGAAGTCCCACCTATGAGCACATGGGGCTTTGGGGGGATTATCTAGATATAAGCCATAACAATCATTATCATTTTTTCTTTTTAAAGTGTTTGGGGTGCCAGGCGTGGTGGCACATGCTTGTAATCCCAGCACTCGGGAGGCTGAGGCAAGAGGATCACTGCAAGTTCAAGACCAGCCTGGGCTACAAAGTGAACTCAAGCCCAGCCTGAACTGCACAGTGAGATGCTGTCTCAAAAAAGAAAGAGAAAAGGTGTTTGGGGAGAGGTATGGGGAATTGATCCCCAGGGTCTTACCCATGCTAGGCAAGAACTCTACCAGTGAGCTACACCCTCAACCCTTATCATTGTTTTTGACATTTATTGAACACTTACCATGTACAAGTCAGTGTTCTAAATTTTGCACATATGTTAATCCAGTTTACCCTCAGCAACAGTGTGAAGCAGCGTTACTATACTCATTGTTATTACTCGTGAGGAAATTCAAGCTCTGGGTTTCGGTTTGGTTTGTTTGTTTGTTTGTTTTGAGACAGAGTCTCATTATGTAGTCCAGGCTGGCCTCGAACTTGCAGTGATCCTCTAACCTGAGCCCCCCAAGCGCCGGGATTAGACATGTGCCACTGCACCCAGTGAAATCAAGGCTCTGAAAGATGATGTAATAGACTTCAGCCTGTTGGTCACCCAGCTGATAGTACATAGTAAAGTCAAGACCTGAACCCAGGCAGTCTGGCCTCAGAGCCACACTCTTAACCATTTTCCTATACCATATTGCCCTCTAGACAACAGTGTGGACTAAAGATTTGACTAACCAACAAGGACCAAATCAGTCATGAGCTGTTGGTTCTGATGGCCACCCTCAGTTACAGTAAAGCTGTCACATGGAGGAGGTTTGGAATGGTCAGTGTATTCGATGTAACCTGTAGAGCGCTGTATGGGGTATGCTATGTCCCCCCAAGTCCTCATATAATTTTGATGGGGCTGAGTTATTGGTTTGTTATTGGTTTGTTGATTGACAATGTGAGCGCTGTGCCCGCCCAGGGGTGGAACTGACATACAATGTAAGGGAAGGCGGGTCTTCCTCTTGTACTTCCGCTTCCGCCTCTCGCCCTCTCTCTCTCGCCAGCGCGGCTTGCGCCTTGCAGCTTGCAGCCGCCATGAACAGCAGGCCCGCCATGCCATGCTATCTTGGAGCCAACTAATGGACTGAAACTCCCGAGAAACTGTAAGAATAAACCTTTCCTTCCCTAACTTTGGGCGTCAGGTATTTTGTCTCGGCAATGAGTAAAAAGTAACTAAGACAAGCGCCTACTGCATATTCACTGAACTAGGATGGAATCTGTTTTGCCTTCTTTTTTTTTTTTTTAGTCAGATTTTATTGGTACATTTTAAATACACACGGTGCCCACATTCATCATAGAGAATTTGTACCTGTGCATGATATAACTTGATTCTTTTTTTCTTATTCCTCTACTCTCCCTTCAACCCCTCCTCTCATTTCCATTTATAAAAGTTTTGTTTCCATTTTTTCCTTCTTTTTTCACTTTTTTTATTTTTCCCTTCTTTCCTCCCCTTCCTTTGTTCCCCTCCCCATTTGAACATTTTCTTCCTAGTTCACAATAGCTAATATACATTTTGGTTCTTATGTACACTTTTGGTTTCTCACAGCAGAGAAACAATGCAGTATTTACACGTGTCCAATTTATTTGACTTAGGAGTAGGGTCTCAAGGTCCATCCATTTACCAAGAAATATCTCTCAAACTTATCCTTCTTTATGGCAGAGTGGTACTCTATTGTATTAAACACACACACACACACACACACACACAATCTTCTTTATCTGTTCACCAGTTGATGGGCATCTAGAGGGCTGTCTCCAGGATTTGGCTACTACAGACTGTGCTGCTATAAATGTGAGCGTACATATATCACTGTGGTACGATGCTTTTAATTCTTTCAAGAAGACACCCAGAAGGGGAATAGCTGGGTCTCTCTTGCCTTCTTGCCCTTTCTGTTTGTTTCTCCTTGTGTTTGGCACAATCCGTCTTATGTTGTGCCTACTATGTATAACTGTTATGTTACGTTTCTCTCTCCCTCCTTCCTTCCCTCCCTTTCCTCCCTCAGTTGTCCTAGGAGGCATATTTTTATTATGGTAAAATATATATATAACATACAATTTACTATGCTAACCATTTTCCATTTACAAACTCTAAGGCTCCTGAAGGCAAGCATAGTATTTCACTACCTGCCCCCTCTCCGCCCCCCTGCAGCACTTTGATTACTGTTTTAAATAAATCACCCCACAACCCAGTTACATCAGCTGTAACCCCGTCCAAAAAAAGTCACTGTTCTGAGATTTTAAAGTAATGAAGAATACATTTTTAATGTCTTATTTTAATATAGTAGCAGAAAGGGATTCAGAAGGAGGGCCTGTACTGGCGTTTGATGCCTGCTGCCTTTGTCTGTGGGAAGCGGAGTGGACATGTTCGTTTTTAAACCTCACGTTCTTGTGGGCTGTGGAGGCACAGGTCCTCTCTCTAAACCAGCTATGAAATGCAGTATTGTGATTACAATCCACTAGGAGGGCTTTGAATTCTCGTAAGCTGGCCAGCCTGCCTGCATCTTTTCCCTGGTCTCAGGCACTGGTCTGTTCTGTGTCAGCTCCAGGCAAAGCAGAAACAGAAAGGTGACTGGCATACAGAGGGCAAAGACACTGTCAGGTAAAGGGACACTTATCTCGAGTGCCTGATTCCACTACCACTTCTTTTTTTTTTTTTTTTTTTTGCGGCACCGGTGATTGAACTCAGAACCTCACGCCTGCCAGACAGGCGCTTACTCTGGCCCTAGTTTTTTGAGCAGGGTCACACTATGTAGCTCAGGCCAACCTTGTGCTCACGTTGTAGCCCAAGCCAGCCTTGAACTCACAACGCTCCTCCAACCTCAGCCTTCTGAGTACTGGGATTAAAGGCATGCGCCACCACGCCCGGCTTCAGTCATCTGTTTTGCAATTTAAAGAACATTCCAAGTCTCCAGAGAACCAGGAAGAGACTTGTTCATGAAAACCCATTTAAACAGCTCAAACTGACTGTATAGCTGGGGACTGGGTCTAGCTGGTCAGGACAGTGTTCCTCCCTCCCTATATTTGTTCATCCCTCCATCAATTGACTCATCATTTATTGCACACATAATAGGCCAAGCATTGCACAAGCCAGTCTACTAGCCTGTGAGAATTAGTCACAGCTTGTCACCCACTGGGAATCAAACCTCAGGAGCAAGGGGGTCAAAAATTTGGCCTTAAGTCTGGAGCTATGGGGACAAAGTCCTATGGAGCATTTAGACCATAGTATTCGGATAACAACAACAATAACTGATGTTATGAATAGCAGCTAACCCTTATATAGTACCTGGTGTATGCCAGGCCTCATTGTAAATACTTAACGTAACTCACATAATCTCTATGTCATTTTATTTTATTTTATTTTATTTATTTTGTGGTGCTGGGGATTGAACTCAGGACCTTGAATATGCTAGGCAAGTGCTCTGCCACTGAGCTACCTCCCCTCATCTGATCTTCTCAACAGCCCAGTGAGCTGTAGATTCTGTTATTCTTATTCCATTCCTTTCTATTCTTTGAGACAGGGTCTCTCTATGTAGGCTAGACTGGCCTTCAACTCCCTATGTAACTCAGGCTGGCCTCTCACTCATGGCGATTTTTCTGCCTCCACCTCCCAAATCCTGAGATTACAGGCATGCACCACCACACCCAACTTGTTATCCCAGTTTTACAGATGAGGATACCAAGACAGAAATTAGGTAGTTTGCCTAATGCCACCAGCTTCTTTTTAAGTGACTGGAGCAGACTTAAATCCAGGCAATTTGGCTCCAGAAACTTCGAGGGTATATAATACATTGTCTTGACATTGGAGGGTGGTACAGGGAGAATTTTTCCTCCCAGACTGTATTTAATGGCCTTTAGTTGTGTTTGGTTAGGAAGGGTGGGGACACTTTTAAAGATCTGCTTTCTGATGCTGCTCACAGAAAGGGCGGTTCTGACTGTGGCCAGCATTGGGTAGAAGGGCAGGGGTAAAGTTTGCCTGAGAAGGCTCTGCCTGACCAAGCTAAGGAGTTTGCTGATTAATCCGACATCTGTGTTAGCTTTGGCTTCAGCCCACAGATTTGCAGCTGCTGTTGAGAAATAAAAGCTTAGCCCCGTGGTTAAGTACGAGACTCAGTCCTGAACATGAAGGCAGATCCTGTGTCACCCTCAAGAGCTGGGACTTCTCAGAAATCACCAAGCTGCATTTCCCTGCAGTACCTGTGGGTGCTGACTAATCTCACCAGTGTTTCAGATTAGCTCACTTTCTCATTTGCATTTTTAGCTTACAATCCTGTCCCTTGTGATACTTGTTTCATTGTTCTGTGGAGCACTGTAAAAGCGTTTCTGGCCAGCATTCCTAGGACGATAGTTCCAACCTTGGAATCAGAATCAGCTGTCAGGAATGGCAACTCACAAGTAACCGGATAGTCTGTTTTGTCATCCTTTTTCATTTCTGCCAAGTTGAGCTAATGTAGTCTCTTCTTTGTTTCTTTCCTATTTTATCTTTGTTGCCTTACATCTGCATATATACAGTGGTACCTCGTTTTATGAACTTAATTTGTTTTATGGTTTTGGGGAAGATGGTTTTGTTTGTGTTTGTGTGGCAAAGAGGGACATGGTTGCCTTTGTCGTCTGATGCAGAGTTTTCGAACTTCGAATGAAAGCAAACTTTTGCCGAACACTTTCGTTTGCTAACCGAATTGTTTGCAAACAGAAGTGTTCGTGAACTGAGATACTGTATTACTGTACTTAGCTTCCTAGGGGTTGGGGCTTTGCTGTGCATAGTCTATTGGAATCCCCTGGCCTTTGTGTAGCTACAAAGAGGAGGAACCATGAGTTACAGATGGCATCAAAATGATCTTAACGTGGACTTTTTTTTTGCCAGGGTAGGCACTGAAAAGCAAGCAAACATCGGGTGTTTAAAATCATGTAAGAAGCCGGGCGTGGTGGTGCATGCCTTTAATCCCAGCACTCGGAAGGCTGAAGTAGGTGGAGCGTTGTGAGTTCGAGGCCGGCTTGGGCTAGAATGCAAGCGCAAGGCCGACCTGAGCTACATAGTGCAACCCTGCCTCAAAAAACTAGGGCCGGGAGTTTGGCACAGTGGCGTAAGTGCCTGTCTGGCAGGCGCGAGGTTGTGAGTTCAATCCCTGGTGCTACAAAAAATAAAACAAAATCACGTAAGGGCTGGGAATATGGCTCTGTGGCACAGCGCCTGTCTAGCAAGCGCGAGGTCCTGAGTTGGCTCTCCGATATCAAAATAAATAAATAAAGTCACATGAGCCTTCTCAAATGCAGCAGTAACAGTCAAACTCACCCTTTTAAGGTGCTTAAATTGCCATTAGCATTTTTCAAAAATCTGTCGACAGCCAACGGAAGTTGAGCTCTGGATCTCGTCTCCAGGTTCAAAGGCTGCTGGGATGGGAAGTACCTGATTCAGCTCCTTCTTCCTCTGCTCCTTTGCTCTTAGACCATACTGTATTTCACACTTCAGTCATGCAAGCCCAGAGGAGAGGAAACCAAGCAGGAGTCCCTTTCAGAATCATATGTGGTGCCAGGGTTCTCTTAAGTAGAGAAACAAGCAAAATTCATAGAGGGAATTTAAGGAGAATGTTTTCTGCAGCCACATGCACTGCGTGCTTGCCGTCCCAGCCACTTGAGAAGCTGACATGGCAAGTTTGCTTGGGCCTAGAAGGTTGGGGCCATCCTGGGCAACGTAGTGAGACTCCATCTCAAAAAAAAAAAAAAAATTTCTTTTTCCCCTAGATGCCCCTTTAAAGTCTTGAAATCTAAAAATGAGAGTGAAGGGATAAAGAAAGAGGGCAACAGGGAGCATACCACATAAACTAGGCACCAAAATATCTATGCGTTGCAGAAGGCGCTTATGGCAACACGTCACTTGCTCCAAAAGGAAATCCTCGTTCTCAGAGTAGTTTCATCTACAGCCTATTAGCTACACAGTTGATTGATTAACTGTAAAATAAAGTTGACAGGGA
>RJWM01020779.1:0-35000 GCA_004363535.1 Dasyprocta punctata | reverse complement strand
ACCACCTTAGCTTCATGATTCTGTAGATTACCAACAGTGGTTTGATTACATATTCCCTAATTACTAAGAAAAGATTAGGAAACTCAGAGGTCTAAATTCTGTTCCAATTCTTCATTGTAGGTGGAATTCAAAATAAAACTAATAAGTAAAGCACAAGGCTGTGTAGCCTGCCCTGCAAAGGAAGAAGTTTTGTTTCTGTTTTCCCCATGCAAGGGTGAGGCCCTTAGTACATGCAGGGCCTGCTGCTGGGAATCCCTGGTTTCCAAACTCTCTAAAACTTCCCTGATCTGAAGGCTCCATGTAAATGTCTCCTTGCCACCCTCCACTCCCTGCCCTACTACCTTTCAGGTATAAACCTACCAAGTCCTCGTCATTCCAGGTAGAGGCAGGTATTCAGGCAGCCAGGTCTACCGTGAAAAGTTCACATGCAGGGGTCAGGAAATCTATGTTGCCAGGTCTGGCTCCCAGAGGGATTTTGTCAGCCCTACCAACCCAGAAAAGCGTGGTACTTTGCCCTTCATCCTGAGCTGGACCTCCAATGGGTTTTTAGATGGGGTAATAGCAGGAAGCTGGGTTGTACTTCTGGTTCTTGATGATGTTACCCAGGACTGTCTTTCCACTTATCCCATAGCTTCAGATAACTTCTCCATCAAAGATAGCAGGTGGAGAGGATCCTGAAGACCATCTCAGAGATCACTGGCTCCTAATTGCAGAGGGAAAAAGCAGTCATTCCTCATTCATTGTTTGCTCCAATTTCTGAGAATTCAGAGTGCAGCCACACTACTGACCAGTTGCCCCAGGCACATTCATGTCCTAGCAGTCTCCATGACTCATCCTAAGTCTCAGGAAAAATTGGCCCAAGTCACTAGCTCTCCAGGGATTCCTGCATCAATCAAACCTATCCTTCAAGATAGATTCCACTGCATAGGATTTAGCTTTGACTTTAATGAGATTTGGGTTCAGGTCTGAGTTAGGCAACTCCTGCACTGTGTGACTGAGGATTCTCTATTAAATATATCAGTTTCCTTTGCTTCATTTATATGTTGGAGATGACAGCATAGCATCAAGTCTTCTTGCAATAATTAGAAGAGACAGACATAAGGAGTACCTAGCACACTTATGAGAATGAGACAGGTGCTCAGTAACTATCAGATAATAACAACAACAACAGAACATTAATTGTCAAGGCCCCCTTGCTTTCTCAGGCTTTCCCCTGATTGTTTCTACCCTCATGAGTCAGCCCCCTCAGGCCCCTATTATCCATGCCACTGCCAGGGGCCACATATTGCATCCTACACAATAGCACCTATGCCTCTTTTCCTTTGCTGGTTGCTTGACTCAGCTAGGCTGGATGTGCTCTGACTGCCAAGAGTTCCCTGGACTGGTCTCTGTGTGACCCCTGAAGCAGGTGAAGGGAGGATAGAGTTCACTTGAGCCACATAGAGTGAATTTAGATACTTCACCAAGCATCAAGTC
Source organism: Dasyprocta punctata (assembly GCA_004363535.1). Classification (NCBI taxonomy): domain Eukaryota; kingdom Metazoa; phylum Chordata; class Mammalia; order Rodentia; family Dasyproctidae; genus Dasyprocta; species Dasyprocta punctata. Next base: position 33,524 of record RJWM01020779.1, on the reverse strand, counting down.
TTCTGGTCTCTAGGACCAGCAGGGAGGCAGAATGTTGCTGCTTTGTGCTGGTTCAGGTATGCAAAAAGTAGCCTCTCTGCAAGGTCCATGTATTAAAAAATGTAGCCTGCCAAAAATAAAATGTTTTAATAAGGATGGGGCACTCTTGCTGGTAAGCTCCCTCACCACTCCCAGTATACAATGTGCTCAGGACCTGCAGAGGGGAATTTTCCTAGAGGCAAGACACGAACACATTTAGCAAGAAACATCTAAGAGTTATCAAATAAAAAATAACATTGCAGAAAATGGGAAATATTTTTCCCACACTATTAATGTCAGTGACTTGAGTACTTGAGTACTTGGGATATTGCAACTGTTCAGAATTCCATTCTGCTCTTATCAGTCACAGGTATTTTGGCAGAACCATCATTAGCCAAGCTCATCTTCAAAATACCCTGGGTCAGAGTTAGTCTTTGTTCCCACATGGGAAATTTCCACTTTCATTAAAGGTTGTCAGAAGCTCATGGGTCCATTCTCACAGCCCAGAGTTTCAATTAAATTTGGCTTGGAATGAGACCCTATCTTCTCCTTGATTTTCTTAGGGATCATGATAAAACTCTAACCCAGCAAGGTCAAATAGAACTTTCTGCAATGATGGAAATGGTCTGTATCTGAGCTTTCCAATATGATAACCACTCACCATCTGCTAAGTACATGAAATGTTGCCAGTGTGATCAAGGAAGTGAATTTTAAATTTTATGTCCATTGATTTCAATTTACATAGTCACATGTGGCTAATAGCTATAGCAGTGTACATGATGGTACTTACCATAGCCACTGTAACCCTTATTAGGAATAGCAACCACAGAGCCTTTTATTTTTAGCCAGTACTCAGGACTTGAGGTTATAAATGAAGTCACAGCCTCCACTAAGTAGGTGGTCACCATCATAGGCAGATTCATATGATAATGTCAGTCATCACTGATACTGTTCATGTCACATAGTTTAGGCTAGATCAGAGTGAGCACTGCATGACCAGGGGAAAGAAAATGTCTTTAGTTTCAACGCATAATCATATTTTATCCATCATTTTGAGAAATGAGATTTATCTTGAGCATACTCAACAGGTACATCTTTGGACATTCAAAACCAAAATATAGGTTACTAAATTATTCTCAAGTGAAAAGCAACAAATACAACAAAGTTTCATACTAAATTAAATGCATGAAGACTATTTTCATGATTTTAAAGATGAGAGAAAATTAAATATGAATTTTACACATAAAAAAGCCAACATTTACAACTCCCCACCATCACCACATACACACAAAGCATTTTAAATTGAATGCATGGTTCCCATTGGTATCCAATTATCCCAAGGGTTTAGGTTCATTTTTTTCCACTGAAAATTCCATAATGGATTTGAATGAAAGCTCATTTATGATGGGGACACAGTGTAAGACATGTCAATTTTTTTTTCTCCCAGCTAGGAAAAATCTGGCACAGAAATGGAAGCAAAACACCTCATTCTTCTCTGGCAATTCTGGAAAATTAGCTCACCAACCTTCTCTTACAAACTTCAGAGAAGCTGGCTAGAAAATGCACCTGTGGCCTGTTAGCCTAATGGTTGGAGTTGGGTGTACATGGGCTTTGTTGGAAGTGCGTTGGGCAGCCAGCCAATTATCTTTCCTCTTCTTAGTGGCACTTTAAGCTCTCCAACCCTACAGCGCTCGCCGGAAAATGGGCCCCAGGGGACCTAGGGAGCAGAAGAGAGGCAACCTCTTGCAGGTGACTCAGTATAATTCCCCCTCCCTGCTGGAAAGGTCAATCCATGGCCAGCTCCAAGCACTTGGCTGACAAAAAGGAGGACAGCCCTGGGGAGGCCAGAGCTTGCCTGGCTATGACTGAAGTTGTAGGTACAGCATTCAAGCAGAAAATCCCAGAAAGAAATGCAACCAGTACAATCCCACACAAAGCAGAAGTTCTGCCTGCACAACCAAACTTTAATCTTTTCCTGCAGGCATCTACTCAAGCAGCATTATTTTATTTAATTTTTTTTTTTTTTACTATTAATATTCTGCCCTCGATGTGCTGCAAAGCAACTTCATGCAAAGAAAGAATGGACTTACCAGGAGGACTCATTTGTCTTCAGCACCTGGACTGTTTTAAATTAGAGAGCACCCAGCGTGGGGAGCCAATGCTATTTTAATCATTCCAATGTGTCCAGTGCGGGAGATGAACTCAAAAGGTGAATATTAAAAGTAGTTGTGGAATTCAGTCGTTTCACGAATGAGCACGTAATAGCCAAAGGCAAAACCGGAAGGCAACTTCACTTCCAATCAGTGTTCCCATTTTATTGAAACCAGATTGGAATTCCTGGAAGGAAGCCTACAGATCACATCTTTAATACTCATTTTCATATACTCCAGTAAAACTGTCAGGGTGAATCAGTTGTTGAAGAAGGCTTCCTGTATAATTTACAGATGTGCCTCCCTGTAGCCCATTATTTAGACCTGAAACAGAAATATGTTTTTGATCAAGCTCAGAGATTTCCTCTCACCTGCCCAGGTTTGCTTGGCTTTAATTTGTCAATTAATGCTGGCCTTTGCACACCGCACTGACCTGCCATGCTGGGGACATTAATCCCCACACACGCAGCAGCCTGTAGGATGGTTCGCTGCGGGAGAGGTGCCTGGAGTCCAGATAAGAGAAGAAAACCTTTGGTTGCTCCACTTCCTCTGGGGATGGTGGGAGTGATGGGTGCAGGAAGGGTGGCTGCAGGAATCCTGTTTCCCGGGATTCAGCTCTGTCACTGTCATTGAGAAGCAAAGCCAAGGAGGTAGAGTCAGAAAATTTAACCCACCCAAGGACTCCATCTTCCCTAGGGAGAGGTCAAAACAAGCCAGGATTTATTCCAATCGTTACCTTTTTTTGTTTATTTTTTTCCAAGAGAGTCCCATTTCCACTGTGAGCTGGGCTGGGCAGACAGCCTGCTGAACTTACCCTGTGGCAATACATGGGGGTGGGAGTCAAACCCGTTTCTGACTCCCTGGGCCGTCTTTCTTTTCTCCTTAGATTCTGATAAATAAGGATGGCAGGGCGGTTGTCAGGTACGCTGATTTCTAAGATGCTCCCTGGTTTCCTGTGCTACTCCTACAGCACAGGGAAATTGTGAGACGAGGGAGCACTGGCATGGTCCCAATCAGCCCTTCTGTCTCCTTCCCTCTTTGCTGAGCAGTTTGGACTGTGTCCCAGGCAAAGGGCTCAGTTGAAGGATTTGGACTTCAAAGAAGATCTTTCACTGCTCCCACATCATGGATTTTGGCCTTTGTTTTAGAGGAGGCAAGAACCTAATGGGTCACATGTATCTGAAAAAAAAGAAGCCTGGGAGGTGACACTTGTGTCTCTGAGCCCTCTGCACCTGAGACAGCCCTTCAGAACAGGGTGAGAAGGCTTCATGAGCAGTCAGGGTTCAAATCCCAGCTCTAGGACAACACAGCTGCTTGGCCTCAGGCAAACTCCTTATCTTCATGTACGGCTGGAGTGATGGTAGAGCCACCTTGCATTATTGTGGTGGGGATCCAGAGGGAAGACTTTGGAGAATCCCTCAGTTTTGTAAATCAGGGACCGTCATTTCTGGGGATAGAAAAAAAGAGATGCAAACTAAAGAGGCTACTGTATTGTTCATGGAGTGGTGGTAGGAGTCACGATGTGTGGTAGGTAGGAGCACTGGGGTCTGGGTCTCGGCCCTGTTGTGAGGCTCAAGTTTGTGATCTATAGTATGGAATTTCTTTGGCTCTCCCTCCAACTACATGCCAGGGTTGACATGCAAACACGTGCCAGTGTGAAGAGTATAGCCCCAAGAGCATAACAGCAAAAGGCAGATCAAGGAGAGTAATACCAAGGAAACCAGGGAGGGTGGCTGTTTCCCTGCATTACATATATAAGGAGGTGAATTTTCTACAACCAGCTAAAACTCTTAGCTAGCATCACACAAACACACAGAGACACACACACCACCACCACCACCACCACCAGCAACAACAATAATAGCAATACCAGCAATACGTTATAGCAGGAAAGTGGCTAATACTAAATTGAATGCCAAAAGAAAAAAATGCAATGTTTAAGGAGGAATTCACAGCCTGTCTTCATGGTCCAACACAAGAGAGTCAGAGTGAAATTTGTATTATCACACACGTACCTGTTAAAGTGTTCTAACAGTGTAAGAGGCCTTTTCCTATGACCATCCTGGGTATGTTAGTGACATCCTAAGCCCAGATGGTTCCCACTCAGCAGTCTGGAGAAATGTTGCCCATGTCAGACAAGGGTACATTAGGGTCTGGAAAGCAAAAGCCTGGGAGGTTCCATTCATTCACATGGTACAGCTTCTTTGACTCTCCTAAATACTGACCACTGCAGTTGGCAGCACAGGACAGCTTTTCTTGGGCATTTTCCTCCCCTTTTTCAAATGAGTCATATATAAATTGCAATATGTTAATGAGATGTAAAAGCTAAAGCTGATTTATACATTATGCTCCTTTCTGCACATTGAAAGGAACTGGGTCTTCCCTAGTAAGTCAAGACTCCCAAAAACAGACCACATGGATTTCATACCTAAAGCATTCAGTAGTTTGTGGTAGACTCAAAGTTTTGCTGGTTGTTTACCTTCTTTGTCTCCAAAATGCTGATGGCAAGAATACATTTCATGGAAAAATCTATAGATACTGCTCCATTTACCTTAGGATACTTATTTTACACTCCTGCTGCCTTCTCCAGCTACCCTTGCCCCAACCCCAGGACCCCAATATGGGCTTACTCCCACTGAGTGTCCTGTGATAACAGTGGGGAATAAGAAAACACCTTGCTCATAAATCAAGAGTACACAAAGGAGAACAATGGCAGGAATGTGTTCTCTGTATAATTTTGACTTCTGCAAAGTCAAGGAAAGGCTTTGGTCAATGTATGCAAAGCACTGTTGAGCTCAGCTCACTTTCTTTCTAGTGTGCATGGACACACATGAACATTCCCATACAAATGCATAGGTCCACCTGCAGATGACCACAGGTCACAGGGACAGGCACACTCACAGAGCTTGGCAGTCAGGCACTGCATTCATACCTGCCGGGTCACAGAGAGAATAAACTCACACTGCTTGGCTAAAGCAATGCTAAAATTTAAATTCCCATTAAGGTTTTGGTGTTTGTTTTCTTGTTTCATTTTTCTTCGGTACTGCAGAATGAACTCAGGACATTTGCACTGAGCACCCTTGCTTTTTTTCTGTTGTTCTGAAATAGGGTCTTGCAAAGTCACTAGGTTGCCAAGGCTGGGCTCAGACATACAGTTCTTCTATCTCTGCCCCCTAGAGTACTGAGATTACAGCATCCACCACTATGCCCAGATCCCATTAAGATTTAATGTCTCCTCTTAAATTTCTGTTGAAGTATAAATGGCTAATACCAGATTCTTTCCTGAGGACAGGCTTAGTGAACAGAGGCAACAAGAAGGGGCTCACCTATAGGGAAATAGGGAAAAGGAGCTCCTCATTATTGAGTTTTACTTTACATGATCCGAGAACCTTACTTTACATGATCCGAGAACCTTAGAGGAACCTTATCTGTGTCTCTGTTCATAGGTGAAGAAATCAAAACCAAGAAGTTTGTGGCAATTCACCCAAGGACACACTGTCAGGAAAACACGGTTAACACTTCAAGTCAGTGAGTACTACAAGCCAAGAACTACTGACTCCCAAACCTGGGTTTGCTGTAAAGCTTATCTAGAAAACCCTGTTTCACCTTTATGCATTTAACACCCAATCTGTTCCTGAGCCTGACCTTTGTCCTTAGGCCATGGAAGGGTGAGGGACAACCAAGCACAGCCCCATTCTCCAAGTGGGAGAGCCAAGGTTTGACTTAGGAGCTGGTGGGAGCACCCTTCCCTACTCATCTATTAGCAGGCCATAAGGACACACGCAGTAGCTTCCCCCAGGAAGAGGGCAGAAGCACAGAGTGAGTGGAGCCAAGTGTTTCTCAGGTACCCCAAGCTAGACTTCCTCCCTCTGCAGACTGGAGAAACTGAGGGACTATTTCCAGAATTCTCTGAAAAGGCTTTTGGCCTCAAATCCAGCTCAGGCCAAGTAGGCTGGAGCTGCCACAAATAGTAGAGACTGAGGCAAGCAGCGATAAATTTCTTACAGACTCACAGATTTCCAGCTCACAGACTTGTCATAGAACAGAAACTCTCCAACCAGAAGAAAAAATAGGGGTATATATATATATGCATTTGTGTGTATGTGTGCGTGTGTGTGTGTGTGTGTGTGAGAGAGAGAGAGAGAGAGAGAGAGAGAGAGAGAGAGAGAGAGGGAGAGAAAGGTTTTGAGGTTCCTGCACAAATGGAAAGAAACAGGCAAGGCAGCCCAAAGGCCACTCTCCTGAGGGCTTGTGAAGTCTCTTCCTTGCAGCACGTCTCAGGACACTGTCCTTTGTCTAGAAAAATCAGAGCCTTTCCTAAGATACAGGGACATCACATGTGCCTGGAAAGATCCCTGGCTGCCCACAGCCATACACAAGCCCTTCACTATCCATTCCAAGAAATCCTGAGAAGAGCATATCCACACTGTGATGGAGGATGAAACCCATTAGTGAACGATTAATATTTCACAACTCCATCTTAATTGCCAAAAAAGTTCATTTTTGAGACAAAGTTTTGTTTTTTCATCTTTATTTTTAAACCCTTAACATAATGACTGAATGGCTAATACGAAATGGATACATTTTTAAAAGACTTCTTTGAAAAGCCATTCAAAGCTGAACTCGCACAGAGTGGTGCAGGGCTGGGAGGGGGTGCGGCAGAGCCTGGCAGAGAGCTGCCCCCGCCGTGCCAGCTCTGCGCACTGACAGAACAAGTGTTGCATGAGATGTGAAGGATGACTGTGGCGGCCTGGAAGCCCTGGAGCAGGTGTTCCTCGTCCTCATTTGCAGTGGAGCGTGGCCCCTGGCTCAGCGAGCCGCAGCCAGCGCCTGGCAGCCCCTCTTGTACCTGAGCGCAGAAAGGCGCTAATGATAATGGATGTGGGCCGATTAGCCAGCCCATTTGAAATGGCACACTGTGGCCGGGCTCTGGCGTGAGACAGTGGCTCTCGCGGGGAAGCAGGCTCGCTGGGGTCCCTGGGGGATCTGGCTGTCCCTCGGGTTCTTGTATCCAGGGCTGGAATGAGTCATGGCTCTCTGAATAAAGGCAGGAGGACTCACCTGTTGCTAGAGTGACATTAATCCCTTTTTAGTAACACAGAAGGACATTGACCCACTGCGTGCTCTCACCTTCACAGAAACCATGAGTAGGAATGGCTTGCTGGGTTGTGGAGCCCTGAGTGTACCTCATTTACTGTGCTCCTCCTGAGGCCAGCCCTGCCTGGAGCATGGTTCTATCCACCTTTTCTTGTGCTCAGCTGTACACAGCACCGTGGGTGTCTTCATAGGTTTAGGCCCCAGCATGGCTAAGTCACCAGCTTGAGCTCAAATCTCAGCCCCATTCCTCAATACCTCTGCCTCCTGGGTCCAATTCCTGACCTGCCTGTGCCTATAGCCAGCATCCTGTCTGTACAATGAGGGATACTAGTGTCCCTCCAATCCAGAAGGTACTAGGAAGGGGGTATTAAGTGAGGTTTAGAGTAGAAAATTAACATCAACACTTGTGCTTACATCAATAGATGTCGATTCAAATGTGGTGACAACATAATAAAGTATTATAGTTCCTGTCACAGTGGTGTCACAGCTGGAATCTCATAGAAGCCCCTTCTCAGGAATGAAGGTGGTCTCCGGTCAGATCAGGTGCTTAGCTTCCAGTGGAGGCATTTGGCATCAGGAGCTGAGGGCAGAGCCATGAGGAGCCAGGAAAACCTCCTGAAGGAGGGTGTGTTGGGACCACTTGGTACCCACTGAAGAGCAAGGAAGCTGTGGGTGTTTCAGTTGCTGGTGTTTCAGCTGTGCACCTAACCTCATCAAGGCCCAGCCAGGTTGTGAAGACTCAGCTTACATCCACCAATCAGTGGCAGGGGATTTATGCAGGTGCAGACTGTCCCCACCACCACCAGAGCCAACAGTAAAGTCACAGGAAGCTGAACTGGGTGCTCAAGCATCTACCTACAAGGCAGTTGTCAGTCAACCCTTCCAGGTAGTTCCAGATAGGTCTCCCCTCATGACATACTCTCCTGTGTTTGGGAGTACTATATCTTATAGACACTTGTAAATGGGAAAGAAATGATCCCAACTGCTAAGGGAGATGTTTGGGAGCCTGGCAAGTGCACAGATTCCCCACCTCCATCCACTCTGTCACCCAGACTTTGGGGGTCAGTTTTCTCATCTGTAGAATGAGAAAATGGAAGGATATATAGATAAAAATCCTTCCTAGTCTAAAATTAGTGGTCAGTAAGAGTCCACAGTGTTTGTGAGAGTTGACCAAGAAAGTACAGGTGACAGTGTAAACCAAGAAATCATACATTATCTCTTGAGCACCTGAGACTTCAGGTGATGGAGCCATACAGCGTGACCGAGATGGGTCCATTGAGATTCTGAAGTGGCAACAGGTTCCTGTAAGCATGGGTTCAAATTGCATGTAAATTCTTGCCACCAACTTGTTTTAAGAAACTAAATGGCTGATCTGTAACTCCTTTGTTTACTTGGAGTGTGCTTTGGCCATTGTGTATTATGTATTGATTTTTTTCCCCCTTGGATAAATGGACTAGTAGATTCACTTTCTGTGAGAACATCCTACCTGTTTATAATGAAACAACTTACATGAACTTCTTAGAGATGCCTTTAAAAGCTTTTCACAGTGCTCCTCTGTTATGGGTCGTGTCTTGGTGTCTCGCCCGCCACACCCCCCTCCAAAGCCTCATACAGTCATAGAGGCTGAATCTGGCATTTGCGATTGGTTCTTTGTCTAGTGCTGGGATTGGCAGTGTGAGTACTGCACCCACCCTGGGGCGGGGAGCCAGCATATAATATAGGGGAGGGAAGGAGGTGTGTTTTTCCCTTTTTACCCGTTCGCTCTCGCCGCTGGATGAATGATTGCCCCTCAGTCACAGCACCCTGCCTTGGAGCTAGTTAAGTATGAACTGAAGCCTCCAAAAAGTGCAAGTTAAATAAATCTTTCCTTCCTTCATTTTGGGTGTCAGGTATTTTGTCTCAGCAAGAAGAGAAAAGTAACCAGGACATCCTCAATTCATTATTAAATGTGAAGCTGCCTTAGGAAGGAAGAAGGGAGAAAACGAAGATACCACCTCTGCCCTTCTGTTCTATGCAATGTAGCTTACTCAAAGTCTGATGAATTATGTGTATAGCCAGCCTTCTAAGTAGGTGCAGAGAAATCTGGCCTGACTCACAAACCACCCTTCTATGTTGGAGCCCCACATAGCCACCGGCTAGCTATGAGCCCTTGGAAAGAATAAATCATTTTCCAAAAGGATTCACCCTCCCGCTTCTTTAGGAAGGCAGCTCCCTGCCTGTGGACATGTTCAAATTATTTTAAACTGGAAACAACTTGATGGAAAGTTGGAAGCTCAGGACAAGAGGGGCCTCGTGCCCATCAGAGGCCAACCAGGAAAGTGACTGAGCAACTTGGAAATGGCCCAAGAACTGGAATGGGTTTTGGCTTCAGAGCCACACAGGCCCAGGCCCTCACTCTACTGAGCAGGGTGCCTAGGGCAATGCAGCCAGAAAAACACCAGTGCCTCTCCCACCTAGGGGCATCCATAAAGCATCAAGAGGCTCTGTAACTATGAGAATATCATCCTCCATAAGCTCCAAGACCAAAGCTGTCCTCAGCCCTGGCTCTCTTAATTCTACTTGGCCTTCCACAAGGTCCACAGGCATGAAGACCCCCACTAGCAGCATGCAATGTCTCAGAGAAATGTCTCCACCATGCATAGTATATCAATACCCAATATGGGAGCGATTTAACTTCTTAATTTATAGCCACAACAACATTTTCAAGATGATCATAAAATATCTGCTCCCCCTTACCTGGGGTCTCAGGGTTCTATACAGGGAATTCAATGACTAGTTCAGGAATGAGGGGGTGGTTTATGGGACATCTCTAAGGGAACAGTGTTATTACAGTAAAAGTTAGGTGACAGAGAAATAAAGATGGTGGTGTTTACACTACAAACTCCAAATAGAAAAATGCTGCATACCTGTCCTCTACCATTTGCCAAGCAAGCAGAGTTCTTATTACTGCTGTTGTTTCTCATAGAAAACTCAGAGATGTTATAGTTACCAAAAGTGAGAGTATAATTCTACATGACCGTTCATAGATGCAGCCACCAGTGCCCACAGTTTGTCAAGTTCCAGAACTGCCTGTCACATACACAGGCGGTCGTGGCCCTGATTTCCTCCTGTCAATCTTAACCACGGGCTGATTGGGGTCTTCCAGTCCAAGCACAAATGACAGCAGAACTCCTCTGGCCCCTGCTGTTCTGAGTTTGTTCTCAGGCAGGAGATGAAGTTCCTCACAGTCCTCATGCTCAGAGGTCCCTCCTGTGAAGAGAGAAGAAATGACATCAACAGGCACAGAAAGGGAAAGATCTCTCTTCCTACACCAGCTTCTGTCTTTCACCTTGCTAGGGATGATGGCCAGCCTAAAAGATCATCTTTGGAAGTCTGCCTGTTCCCTGCAGTCTCCTTTTTGCATGCTGTGCTCAATAAAGTGATCTTCTCTAGGACTGTGTGGGTTCCTGGTACAGTCTATTCACAATTGTCTTATGCGGTGAAAGCAATCATTCCATTTTATGGCTGAGGCCTTGGAGCTCAAAGAACCTACATGATTGTTCCAAAGCTATAGAACCATATAGAGAGGAGCCTGGATGTTTACTCAGTGTCTAGCTCCCAAAGTTAGATTAGGGTCATATTTTCACCCATAGACTTTTAGTGCAAAATGAATATTCCAAATACTCTACCTACTTCGTGGAGTCTTTCCTTAATGTAGAAATGCCCTCACTAACATCCCAGCCCAACCCCAAAGAGGGAAATGCCATTGTCTTTGCTGTTTGACTTGGCATGGTGGGCACCAAGCTCCCTGGAAGATATGGACCCCTGCAGTGAGCATCCAGGGACAAAGATGATAAACATGACCAGACCCAACCCCACACCTTACAAAGCTGGGTGTCCAACACCCAGGACAAACAGATGTAACTGCCAACTAAAAATGATTTTCTTAACTCGGAGGAAAAAGACTGCATTTTTCTCTAGTTCTTTTGTTTTTTCTAAAGAAACCAGGAAGAAAAGTGAATTAGGGCTGCAAGCTCCAATCATCCATGAGATGACTAAATAATAAATATGTGAAGAACAAAGATATTTTGTATGAAATGTAGTTCGCAGTGCAGGTTGGAGATCCAGACTCCCACAGCACTTAAATCAGAGGCAAGAGCTCTGTGAGTGGAGGCTGGGAAGAATGGTCTTCCTCTCTGGGGCATCCATGCGGGCCCGTGTGAGAAATGCTTGGGGGAACCCTTCTGCAGGACAGCCAGAAAGGAACAAGGCTCTGGGGACTGTCAGGCACTGGGAGAGAGGATTATAGGCTCAAGCTCACCCTCAGTAGCCAGAGCCAAACCCAGGTCTGGGTAGGTCCCACTATGCAGCTTCAGGCCAGTGGCCAGGCATTGCACCAGCCCTATGGAACCCATCCTCAGAGAACAAGAGGGTGTGACTGAAAAAGAGGCAGCACAGGTTTGTTCTGCCTGCAGAGACCCTTTTGGGCTGCCCCACATGACCGCTGTACCCTGGCCTACCAGCTCCCTGATGGGTGCCTTTGAAGGGAACATTCTCACCATCCCTTGATCATTCAGTAAAGCATCATTGATGTCTCTTTGTGTATTGACCAAGCAGGTTTTTATTAGGAGTCCTGAAGAGTCTATGTTCTGAGGCATAGCAAGTGTACTTGCCAAGAGACAGAAGCAAGGCAAGCCACCTCAGAATCTGGTACAGTTTCAGTTGCTGCCCCCATTTGGTTCAGATCTCACCCCTGCAAACCCTCAATTCCTGCATTAAAGTCTCAAATTGTGCTTCGGTGCTACATAGAACTTCCTAGGCAAGCTGGGGATTGATCCTCAGGTGAAGCTTGCTGTATGAATAGAGGGGCAAGCATGATTATCATGGAGTGTAGCTAATTTAATGGTAAGCACCCCTGACAAAGGGAGGAGATGCCCCATGTTAATGAGATTTACAGTACATAATGGGCAGAGCCTTCACCGATGGCATTCTCTAGCCACAGAAGCCACTCTCGTTGTCCCTAATTGCTGCCTCTGTCAACCCCGAATCCTTTCCACCTTTCCTGATTCTCAGCCACATAACTATGCATTTTGTGTTAATTAATAAAGCAGAAGCCTTTTAAAAATCACAAATGTATCACTGCAGGAGAAGGTTTCATTTCATGGACTTTGACTGGCACCTTCTAGTAGGTACCAATTAAATGATGTTAAGTCAGGGCAAGAGGGTTCTAATGAGGAGAGAAGAGGGAAGGCGGGGACCCGGGGGGAGGAGAAGTCCAGGGAGGGGAAGGAGGAGGTAAGAACCCAGACAGAGATGGGCATGTTCAGTCTATTAGCATGTGGCTAACATCACCTCCCTTCTCTCCACCAAGTCCTGCAACAGACAAGCTCCCTCACTGCTCTGAAAGGGACACAGCCAGGTTCCCTGGGGCCATGAGTGAGTGTGGCAATCATGGCCTCAGGGAATGAACTAGAAATTATATTACAAGCAATGGCCTCTCCCTGACAGGAAAAGGGAGGAGGTGACAGAACAGCCCTTTGCCACCTCTGAGTTCTCTGGTGTCATTTAGAGACCTTGATGCCATGGTTGCATGTGTCCCCAGCTCATGACTTTGTGAGCACAAGGCAATGAGAAAATATAGGACTTAGTCACACAGTCTGGTGAGGGTGATTCTGCCAAGAGCACCCAGGCTGTAAGCCCCAACTCAAGAGGATGAGTTACCTGAGGCGCAGTCCTTCCCACAAGGGCATCTAAGAATTGCAAGACCTAATCTGTGGTTACCAGGAGAATGAAGTTGGTCCTGTCACCAAACCCTTGGTTGTTTAAGTCCCATGCAGCAAACCCTGGTGTCTGATTAAATCATCTCTCCCCCTCTGCCAGGCTCGCCTCAGGGCTGGTGCCACCTCTCCCTGCAAGGGACTGAGTCTGTTCTGGTCCCCAGACCCTCTGCTCCCTCATAGCCACGCTTCTACATTCTGCCTAATTATTATTTTGTGCAGTTTTTCACAGCAGAAGGAGAGAAGATTAGGAGAAAAGAAAAGAAAGTTGAAACCTTTGTAATGAAATTTTAAAATCACAGAGCTCCTGCCGTTAATATTCTCCTAGCCTCCAAAAGCATCAAATATTGTTTTATCCTATAACTAATCTCAGATGTGTGTCTATCTCACAATATTTGGACACAGTAACTGGGAGCTAAGTCTTAAGATAACAGCAATGACAGCCAAGAGTGGGGAGCACACCACCAGGCTCTACACAGTTAATTGGTCACTTTGTCCAACTGAGCTATGGGGGTTCTGGTCCGTTCCAGTCATTAAAAGCTGCCAAAGTCTATACCACTTTGAATCCGTAGCTGTCCTCCTGTTCCGTGTCGCTTTTAAGCACCTGCCTACCCAGCATCCTTGCCTCTGACTGGAAGCTTCTGGCTCTTTGATGAGGACTTGGATAATTTAATCAACGTTCTTTAGTCCTCTCCATAAGGAGGAGGTGCTCAGCTCACTTTGGGGAAGGGAATGTTGCAATACACAGTTGCTCCAGTTCTTAATAAACCTCCCAAATGCCTCAGCACGACAGGGTGTTTATCTCAATTAATGCATTAATAGCTCCACCAAATTGCCAGTAAAATCTGACACAGACTCCTATGAGCAGGATCTCAGTTAAAAAAAAGAAGTAGGCAGAACAGCTACCAAGTGAAAAATCTGAAACATATCTTCAAATGGTTAGGTTTGGTTTGGTTTGGTTAATTTCATTTTTTATTCATTGCACACATATGTACACACACACACACACACACACACACACACACGCACACATACTCACACAACCATGGAAGCAAAAATGCCAGGAAGTATTGTCAGAACTAGCAAGGGAGAAGAGCAGAAAATCAGACAAAGCAGGACCATGTCAGGATCCACACACAGCAGCTGAGCCTTCCTAGAACTGCCTGGCCCCGCCTAGCATGGAGCTTGGCCCAGTGGTCCTGTGGTAGAGCTGCTCCTTGTGGGTGAGGACCATACCTCTCTCCCACTGAGTGCTCTGGCTGAAAGGACTGTGGCTCCTCCCCACTGCCATCAGCACCCTCACAACCATGCCAGCAGCATTTGTGTTTTTGCTATGTAATCAAGACCCAGAGAAGGTGCTTCCTTGTGTTTTATAAGACTGTCTTGGAGTCTCAAATTGCAACCCCCGCACCCCCTGCCTCAGGGATCGCTTGAGCTGGTGGTTGCTGGATGAGAAGGAGAAATTTCCATTTCTAAGCCCACAGTCGCATGCCCTTGCAGCTGGCAGGATGGCTTTCTGCATAATAGACACAAACAGAGCCTGAAATCACATTTTGTTAGAAAAAAATCCAGTCTTTTAGCCTCAGACAGGACCCTGAGCCCCAGGGACTGGTTTTCAGGGTAGCAACCTCACAAAGAAGGGATTCCCAGGACAACCTGCCTAGGACCACCCAGTCTTCGGAGAGACACCAAGCCTCTGCTCTGCTCCTGGCCCAAATGTCTGCAGAGGCCTGTCTCCTGCAGGCCATGTGCCATTCCCTGGGGTGAACCAATGCCGCCACTGGGTCCGTGTTCACTGATGCTCAGTTTGGGAAGACTAGTTCTTCATTCTCCACTGCCCTCTTTGCTTTGCCTGCTAGGGTATGTGTGCCAGGCAGAATGTTTTTGGGCCAAGCCACAGCGTGCTCAGGCTTCAGCCTTACCAGGTGCAACCTCAGCTCCTGGGAGGAAGTCACCTGGATGCTCAGTTTCATTCACTGAGAATGTGACCACCCCTCAGTCTTAGGTGCCCCAAATGTAGTGTGGTATGAGGGTGGCAAGGAGACTGAATGAGGAGGCAAGGCAAAGCAAGACCAAGGAGACAATGGCAAAATGGAAGCCCTGAGGTATAGATAGAGGATAAGACATGTGTCCTGGAGAGACGAAAAGACAGGGGGAGACACAAGGGAGGAAGCCAGTCTATCAGAGTGAGGACAACCTGGCCCAGCAGGCCAGAGCCAAGACCCTCGAGCAAACAGGATCTGAATCAATGAGTCTCCCCCAAGGCAGGAGGGAAACTAATGGTGCTCTTCCCTTCAGTGTTGTCCACTTGACAGCATCATAGGATGATGATGATGATGAAAATGACAAGGCTGTACCCATCCCTGACCTGAGCATCATGTGACCGTGATGCTTTAATATTTTCCATTTATTTATATATAAATGTATTTATTATCATTATTTTTTGTTCTTGCCTTTCATCAGGCAGTGTTGTGAGCATGGTTGTTATCTCTGCTGACCTGTATCTGCAGGTAGGGAGTGGAAGTTGAGTGGGTGAGATGAGGCTGTGAGCCAGACTATGATGCCTGACCCTCAGCTTCTACTCACAGTCCTTCTGCACCTCCTAATCCAGGGAGAGCAGACCTTTTAGAATTTCAGTGATACAAACAGTCAACTGCAGCATGCATCACATATGTTTGCCACCACTGATCTAATTCGTCTTTTAGAAATGTCTAGTTTTCTTGAAGTGTGTCAATGGCAACACCCACCTGGGCTCACTAGTACTCTAGGATCCACTCGAAGGCTGCCAGGTCTGGAAGGACATTATCCTATCTAGCAGCCCTCTGCTAGCCCAAGACATAGAGCTGTCAATCTCTTTCTTCTCTCCCTGCACCCCCAAGATGGGACTGTACTTACTCACCTGAGTGTCACCTTTGCTAACCTTCTGGGCCTGGGAGGGCAAGGCAAGGCCACAGCTTTCCCATACAGTGCCTTATTTTCCAAGACCTCTCCTCTTTGTCTCCCTAGGATCAGGCCGGGGCAGTGACATATCCTACCAGATTCCTTCTCAAAGGGAAGGCAGCAGGGATCTCCAGAGTCAAGCTGAGGGCCAGAGTCCCTGCGGTCACTACAGAGCCCAGAGTCAGAATGTCCAATGCATTCACCTTGTTTGGGAGTTAACCCGTAGGAGAAACAGAAAGTTAAAGGTAGAAAAATAGCAAGAATGTACTCAGCATTCTCTTAGACTGCAGCTCCCCCTCACCGTGGAGAAGGGAGTTAATGTTGATCATCTTCTACTCCAAACTTTTCTGCTGCACAGGCTTTCAAATCTAACCAAGCAAGAGGTGGCTCCAGAGAAAGGCTGTTGGCTTAGTTGCTGACAGTGAGTTTGACACATTCCCCAGATAATGGGAAACTGAGGCAACCCACATAGATCATGCTGCCCTGCTACTGTTGGGGAGCAGTGCTACCAGCCCTGGAGCCTGGGAGGATGGAACAAGCCATATCCTCCAAGTGAGGCAGCCTGGAGAGGCCATCTGGCTCTGCTCTCTCCTCCGCACCTGAAGGAAGTGCCCTCCCACTCAAGGATCCTGCATGTCATTCACACCCAGGGTCATAACCTCCTCAGCATCCCACACACACCACCATAGGCCAGAGTCCAGCTCCATTCCCTTGTAGGAGAGCAAGCTGGATCTTGCACCCAGAACAAAGTTCAAGGGCCTGGGGCCTTGTGATTCAGGCCACAGGCATTCTCCCAGAAGTCAGAGGACAGGGAATGGTGTCACAGAAGCATCAGGAGTCCCGGGCTACAGCCTTTAATCTCATCCTCTGAGTCACAACCCAGAGCCGTGGATTTGTCCTTGTAGGCATGGGTCAGTCCGGCACCTAGAACCTCCTCTGCACAGAAACATGCATCGCACTTGCTCAGAGATGCTGCTGCTGCTGCCCGTGACAATGAGAATGAGGATGATGGAGACAGCCATAGCAACAACAAGTTGAGCCAACCTACCATTTCCCAGATGCCTTGTTTTCCCACCATACCCCTGTAAGTCCAGGCATTTCTCTCCATATTTGCAAATCTGCAGACTGAAGCCCAGAGACAATACTACATCTGTCCGGTGAGTAGGTGATAGGCAGCTTCAAGGCTTCCCAGGCTGAAGGTGGTCATGGACCACCTATAATGGCGAGGACCTTCCGCTTGAGAGCCACTGGCTAGCAGCAATTGTGCATGGATGATGGTGACGGGTACACAAACTCATGTTTTGATCTGTTACCTAGTGTGTAACTTACTATTTTCTCTACTGGAGGAATCCTAATTGCTCACTGGTTTACATCCTGTGTTCTGAAACACCCCTGGAGATAGCAAGGTCATCATCCTTCTAACCTCTAAGCCACTAACAAGAGGACCCTCTGCTGCAAATAAAGAGCTTAGCAAGTGATTTTTCTGGGCAGTGGAGCAAGCTCACAGCTGCCACCAGGTACAGGTGGTGTCCATGCCAACTTCTCAGGAGCTACCTGTCCCTATATGTTACCTGGATGTCAGCTGGCATGTTTCCAGATGGTCCTAGGATATCATGAAGAGCAGGACCCATATGCTTGTCTTCCAAGCACACCAAAACCCCTTCTGTACCCCGAGATGCTTTGGCAGGTTCTAGAAAGCATGTACTTTTCAGTGATTAAACTCAGGGGAGTCACGCCACCCCTTTTTCGCTCATCGAGAAGTGATTTCCCTCTCCAGAGTGAAGTCCCAGTTGGCAGAAGGAAGGGCGCTGGTCCCAGTGTGAGGTGTTGCTTCTTCACTCAGCAGCTCTGTGACCTCGAGCAAAAGATCCCTCTGACTCCTACTTTACTCAGGCAGGGTGGTCATGGGGCTTAACTGAGCTCATAATATGACTGCTTAGTATAAATGGGAATGGAAAGGCAATATATCCCTTTGTTATATGGAGACAGAAAGCCAGACAGCTATCCTGCTATGAGTCTATGTCTCTTAATCCTGGACAAATAAATTTGCCCAAGGTTAGCCCTAAATCAAAAGAGAGAAAGATTATTAAAAATGCTGTAAGCTCTCCACCCTGCTCCACCTTTTCTTTTTTCTTTGTTTTTTTTTTTTTTTTTTTTTTTTTTTTTTTTTTTTTTTTTGGTCTCATTTCCCAGCATTTTCCTCCTAGGTCCTATTATCTAACCTCCTTATGGTCAACTCCTCAGCTCTCGTCTCTGCCACTGGTGGATTTAATTGCCATGACCACCATTATCTTGCCCTATAAATGTGCCCTAATCTCTCTGCCCATCACTAGAAATAAAGAGAAAGTAGGCGAGGTCACAAATTCAGTGACTTACTGATTGTATGAAGACTGAGGTCAGCTGTAGGGAAAAAAGAACACATTGTGCTGTGCTGGTGACTGTAACGCAGGAGATTTTAGTCTCTAATTTATATTCCAAAGAAAGCAGTCCAGTGCTGAATTCACAAAGTCCTCTGGAGTTGAACTTCTTTTTATCATTTTGTGTGTGTGTGTGTGTGTGTGTGTGTGTGTGTGTGTGTCATTCTGAGCCCTGGCTTCCATCTTCAAACTCACCTCATGGCCCAAAATGGCTGCCAATTTTTATGTTTACATTCCAACTATCAGGAAGAGAAAAGGCAAAGGGAAATGACAGGCACATCTCCCAACTGGGTAAACAATCTTTCACAGCCTTCCAGAGAATTATTCCCAGCACTTCTACTTGTATTTAATTACCTACACCAAAGAAGCCTAGACTCTGGAGAATCTACAAAATCACCCAGTATCACCCTAGGTAAAATGTGGTTCCATTGTTAAAAAAGAAGAGGGCCATGGGTCCTGGGCAGCATTTAATGATGTCTATGAGTTTGCCATTGGTCACATCTGAGGAGTGGAGCCAGCTACATCTATTTGCCGTGAAGGCCCAAGTTAGTGCTCTCTGTGGCCCACTGCCAGTCCCCTGGAAGAAGCTAACCCAGGCCTGCTGACCAGACTATGGCATAATTCTCCACCCACAGGTATCTCTCCTGAGTCTGCAGGATCCAGCAATGTCAGGAACAGGAAAGAAACCTCTACACTCATCCTAAGCCTCCCAAAACCCTGGCATCCTGGGTGCTTTGTGCCTGTGGTTACCAGAATCCTTCACATAAGCCTGTCTCCCCAAGAGGGTAGAATCATCGGTCATCATTCCCATTTGCCCATGAGAAACTCAGGGACCTCAAGGTTGAACTGCTTCTAGACCTCGGACTGAGATGACGTCTGGGACTCTGGCTGGTGAGTCCCACAGCTCTCTCTCCTGGCATAGGCTTCAGCTCCCTGGGAAGCCACCTGGGAAGCCACCACCTGTGCCTTTCTTCCCAGGGCAGAAACATATACATTCCAGAGAGGCTGCATGACCCTGGGAAACCTGGCTGCTCTGGACTCCACAGAGATTTGAGAAGTTTTTTCTGTCCTCCACCTTCCTGAAAGAGTGCTTCTTTCAAGTTGGCCTATTACCTTTTCGCAAATTCTTCCAAATTTATATGATGCATTTTAATGGACCAAGAAGTCTACATAAAACACCAATATCTCCTCGCTTTTATGTTGTTCCCTTTTGGGGAAAGGGGGAGATTTTCTGGATACCTGAGGTTTCTGAATTACCACAGAAATTTAAAAATGCATAGATAGCTATCTGTCTGGAAAAGTTCATAAGAGGTAGCCTGTGCACCTCTACACAGAGCAACATAATTAAGCAGAGTATGAACATCATTTAGCTCCCTCTTAATGAGAAGGCCATAATGAGGAGCATTGATTATGGTCCTGAGCTCTGGTTTACAGAGTGCCCTCAGGAGTTGCTGATATGAGTAGGACCATTTGTCCCTGTACAAAATGGCCCCATTGGCTTTGTTTTCCTAATTCTTCTGGCTATAGTTTATTATTTTGTCTCATGCCACCTTCCAAAATGGGTCCCAGCTATGCTTGATGCTCGTACCAGGTCCCAACTGTTTCATTTATAATTTTTTTTTTTTTTGGTGTTGTGTGATCCAGAGCTTCTGTGTGCCTCCAGGCCTTTCAACCAGTGGAAAAAGTCCTGAGATTCACACCAGATTCCTATACAGAGATCCACTGGCTTAATACTTCGGCCAAAGCTGTAGGCCAGGTATGTGAGTTTGCCCCAGGACTCAAATCCGTACTTAAGAAGTCCCAACAGATCCTTGAGTTTCCACTTGGGTTTACTGTCTGTTGTTCCTGTTATGTGGCTGATGGCTCCTTGGTGGACTGGCCAGACAGTGATCCAACCCTGGGAAGAGGGATGCCAGCTATGTGGTTGTTACCGTCAGTTATTTGTTTCTATGAGGAACCAGGGTCCCACTTCTGCTATGGATGGTAATAGCTTTTCAGTTCACACCAAGCACAGCTCTGAAGAGTGCTGCTATCATTTGCCTTTACTCTCTAATGTGGATTCTTACGCTCTGTGAGAAAATAGCATTGGAAGTAAGCATGGAATCTTAGCTTCTTCCAATTTCAAGATATTCATATATTCACAAAACAATAGCAATTTGCAAATGCACTATTTTCCCTTGAAGCAAATAAATATGCAGCAATCCATTAATATGCTCAGTTAAATACAGCAAATGCAAATCACTTTAATGATCATATTTACAAAATAAGTTCCTTTTATTTGAAATAATTATGTGTACAGCTCTCCAAATGAAATCAGGAAGATTTGAGACTCAAATTTGACATGCCCTCAAAAACAGATCATGGAGCCTTGACACTCAGGCACATGTGCTGCTGGTTCACCTTCCATTTGGGGTTTGAATCTCTCTGATGCTTGCATAAAATGAGATCTGTGGGATCTTGGGTTTCTTGCCTCGTGCTGTTCCTCAAGATAGCTATATTGTGAGATATCTTTCACTTCTGCAATATACAAGCTCTAGACTAAGGTGTCCTGTTAATGCTGGTGGGAAGGTACTGAGGCACTGTCCCTAGACTTAAGGTTGGTCTCAGGCACTGCTGAGGCTCTGGCAGGACTGAAGACAGTGCAAGTTCCAGGGCTTCTCCAGTCACCCAGTGTCATCCCCATCCTATGTATTTCCTTTAGATCCCCCACACATGCACAGACGTGTACATATTTCTTCCTCAGTTTCACCAAGGGCAAGAAGAAGGGAAAGGCAAGCAGTCTCTGTCTGACTTTTCCCCTCATGCTGTCCCAATAGCCACTCCTGGATTTTTCTTGTCATTATCATACAAATGAAAACAAGTGAGGATTCTAAATATAGTTCAAGTAGCAAGACAGGTTCTAAACTGTTTGAAGAGGGGACACATTGGACACATTAGTGATTTCGAAGGATGCTGGAACATCATCCCCATACTTGTAGGAAGGGCCAGCTGACTGGACTGTCCTTCCCTCTGAGCTCTGCTGACCAGAAGTAACAGTGCCTGCTGCAGATGACAGGGACTTAGTCAAACAGACTGACACAAAATTGTGTAGCATCTTCAATAAATCACTTTCTTGTTATCAATAATTAAGAGTATAGAAAAGGTACATTTACTAACATCAGCTGTTAATGTCGATCATGGAAAAATTGACCAAATTAATGCTAGGAGAATGACAGATTATGAGTGATTCAAACACTGCACAAGATCAGTGCTGGAACAGGCTGGAAGATCATGAAGCATATTTGCCTATCTTCTATAATAGAGTAGGAAGGACATATTTAAGCTTCTTCAAGTTTCAACTATAAAAAATCAGGGCTAAAGCATGTTTAGTACAGTGAAAGAAGCAGAGCTATTACCAACAGGGTGTCAATGTGGTTGTGCTAAGTTGTCTTTTCCTCAGATAAGTCATCTTAAATTAAATATTAAAGATTAATAAATATAATGCCCATAATAAATGACACACACTAATTTAATTAAAAATAGATGGTGCATTTTACAAATGGGGCATTATTGTAATGGTAGAGAATGGACTTGTTATGCTAAAAATGTACAGTCTTGAAAATGTGCAATCTCCGTGCACATTTCACCCTTATTGTGTCTCATTAAAATTTTAAAAATAGCTATTTTAATTGTCAAGCATTTGACAGACTGCTATAAAAACTTGACACTTAAGTTTCAATTTTACAATATGCATTTTAATGGCTCCTTTCTCTGCATGTTTTGTTATCCACAATCCAGTTTTTTCCAAAAAAATTAAAATGTCATTTTCCTATAGATTTTTAGAAAACAGAGTTGAGCTTGCTGCAGGGCTGCGGGAAAACATGTTTAAATCTTTACAAATAAATATGAAAATTAGAACGATATTTTATTTCCATTACAGTCTGTGGTTTAGTTGTTCATTTCAAAGCCTTCAGGGGTACCAGAAAAGCAAGATACTCAGGGGAGCTCAAGCTAGACTGGGGGAGGGGTTGTCACAGACTTTTAGCACCAGCTTTTTGAAAGGATTTCCCATTTCCTGCACTTTGGATGTAAGACAAGGTGACAGATGCAACTCACAGTAGCCACCATATTAGAATCTTCTTTAGAAAAAAAGGGCCACAAGTGTGACCCTGAAGGACGTTGTGGAAATGTCTTGCTCTGTCCAGAAAAGCTGGGCCCTCAAGGGCATTTGAAACTCCTTGGCACGTTCTAGGAGGAAAATAGCATGAGACAAGACTCTCCAAATGACCAGCCGTTCAAGAAATTTGAGTTTCCTAAGATCTCACCTGCTAATATCCTGGCAAACAACCTGCTGTCAAGCCAAGAGCTGCTTTGGGTTAGAAAAAAACAGTATTTGGTTAACTAGAGAAGAAAAATGTTATAATGATATAGTTCCATATTTGATATGAATGATTTGATTAGCATCTACTGGCTGCTACCCAAAGTATAGGGTGCTTTAGGGTTTTTTTTTTTTTATCTTTATAGCAACCTGAAAAAGTCCGTCTTTATGAACAACCATATTGGAGCAGGCCTTCCAGTGATGTTCAATCAATAAACCTCAGAATCTGGCTGCAGCTGCACCTGCTGACAGAATAGGATGCCCACCCTGAAGATGCTCTGAAGTCCTTTGTGACATAAGCCACACAGGAAGCGCCAAAGAGAAAGTTCCTGGAATTCTGGACTTAAGTGAAAAGAAGACAGTGCCTTGCAAGATCCAGCATGGTCCAGCTTCCCCTGCAGTGCAGCACACATGGTAAGCCTGCAGTACAGCCAGCACTGCTCTTCAGCAGAGAGGTAGCACTAGACAACATCACAGATAGAAAGGACCCTTCCAGTCATTCCATGGTGCTGCGGGGCTACTGAGCTTCTCAGGGCACTGACAATATCAACATCCTCTGATCATGCAGCCTCCAGGGAGGTGCAATTGAGGGATCTGGGGTAGAAACCTGCAGTTGCCAGATGCTCACTTGAAACGTTCAAGAATGAAAACCAGGGCACAGTAGGCTTCACATCAAACAGCGCACCAGAATGTGTATCATACCTGCTGACTCCATGCAGAATGCTACCCTCCCTCTTAGCACTCCCCAGAGATATTTCTACCCTAGGGGCCCTCCCCCAACAGCCAGATCAGGCCAAGATCCTGGTGATTCTTGGACATCAAGGCATTTTCAAGCTTCAGAGTACATGGCACAGTCGGTAATAGACACACATGTAGTACATTACCTTGAATATATCACAGTATACCAAAATCGGATATATCATATTTAACATATTTTTGAACCATATATGTGAATCTATGTCTACGTTATATTTATGTGTGTGTGTTTGTGTGTGTGTGTGTAATTACCACATTTCTCCCTGTTATGGGATACTCTGTGTCTCCCTCAAATTCATATGTTGAAGTTCTAGCACTCAGTACCTTATTTTGTGACCTTACTTGGATGTAGGGTTTTTACTGAGGCAATCAAGTTAATCAGGGTGGATCCCCATCCAATATGATCAGTGTCATTTTATAAAGGAGAATTTTGACACAGGCACACTTAGAGGGAGAAGGTTGCTGTGTGAGTATGAGGATGACCTGGAGCAGATCCTTTTCACAGTTCTCAGACTGAACCTGCCAACACCTTCATCTTGAATTTCTGACTTCAGCAATTGTGAAACAATCGATGTTTGTTGTTGAAATCACATAGGTCCTGGTATTTGTCAAGCACCCCTTGCAAACTAACACACTCCTACCAGACACAAGTCTAAGAAGAGTCTCTCAGTCACATTAGAACAGAGACTGGTGCATAAAGGGGGAATCAATTTATTGAGTGAGTGAGTGAGTGAGTGAATTCCCAGGATGCCTAATCCTGAGGCAGGTATCCCATTCAAAAACACACAAGGTAAGATGCCTGGGAAGCTGGTGCATGCCCACCAGGCCTTACCACTGTCACGAAGGCACTGGAAGGTCAACTCAGCCACTCACCACTTAGATAACTACCCCACTCTTTCCCCAAAGTCCCACTCACCTCTTGGAACCTTTGACTTTGAAGTCCATGGCCAGGAGCTCCTTTGGTTTGGTTGGAAGCTGTGCCATGTGTCTACAACATAACTTTTCTCAAGGAACAGGAAACCAATAGCAAGGATACTCAACAACAGCAACATCACGGCAATTGCAATTATTTAGCACTTACTATATACCAGGGACTAGGACTAAGTAATGCACATGTGCTTTCTATTTAAAACTTTAAAAATAAACCCTAAAAAGATAAATACTACTTTTGTTTCTTTTTTACAGGTAAGGGAAAAGGAACTTGGAGCAGTAAATTTGCCCTTCCTTCTATCTGTTAGGTTATGAAGCTGACGAAGGCTAAAGCATATTCCAGTTCCAGGATATCAGACACTAACGGTAAGTACCGGACATCAAAACCCATCATGCTAATGACTGCTCTGCCAGGCTGGATCACTAAAGCTGACCTTGCCCAGGCTGCAACCCACTCCCAAATAAGCAGGTCTGTTGCAGTAAACTTTCTGTGAATCCTTTCATTCTCATTGTTTCTGAGAGACAAACTTGAGAATACACTAGGTTAGGAAGATGGTAGACAGAAACCTGCTTCTCATCGGCTCTCCTTGACTGAAGTTGGGCTCAGCCTCAGAAGATGGTGAGGGTGAAAATAGCCAGATGGCACGGACTACTCACTGCTGTTTCTCAGATGATCTTGTGTTTGAAGTGCTTTCCAGTGGATGAGGCAGTCTCAGACTTTCTCCCATTGTAATCCAAAAGTAGTACCCGCAACAGACAGTGCTGTCTCCAAGTGACTCTATCATGTTGGGGGATTTATTAATTATTCTAATGAGCTAAGGAAGGATGCAGCAACTGCGGAATTATCTGTAGTGCTGCACCAAAAGTTATTGCCATACTCTGGAAATCTTGTAATTACTTTAACTCACTTGCTATCAACTCTTTTTTATTTATGAAATTTTGTTATTTTAAGCATCCAGAATTGTTCAATATAATAGTTTCTCCTACTAATCCTGATGGACTGCATACTATGTGGCATAGATACAAAAGTTGATGCCAAACAGATTGATTTGTGTTCTCATTCTCCTTCTTCTCTAAAGACAACTCCCTTGAACTTGGAGAGAACATTCTGTTGTTTTAATAGTTCACTACATGTGTACATATTGACAAGTAACACAATGACTCACATATTTTAGACTTTATACGAATGCCAATATAGAATATATATCTTGACATAAACGGTAAGTTTTGCTCAAAATATTTTTATCCTTACAGATATAGCTATGCTGATATATACGTATATAATATACATATTTTATTAAATGTATTTTAATAGTTATTTTTTCCACTTGTTGGATCGTCATTTCCAAATTTACGCTATTACCAATCACACTGTGCACTACCTGTGAATGTCTTTTCTGAGTTCCTAAATAACTCTGAAGAGTCATAACTTGTGTGCATCCCAAAAATTTATTTAATTTTTAAAGAAGGTTTGGTAGTTAATGTTATACCAAACAGTGATATAAAATTTTCCTTTACAGTATTCTTTACCAGCACTTGATACTATAAGATTTTTAAAGTTTGGCAATCTAGTAGATGAGAATGGTGTCTCGCTTTCATTTCATTACCCGAGTTTGTATTATTTTCCACAGATATATTCATGACTTATATTTTCTCTTCTATGAATTATCTTTTCAGACAACTTAACTGTCCTACCATTCATTTGTTTGTTTGTTCACATTTTTCTAATTGATTTTTAAGCATTTTTCTTATAACTTAGCAATATATTGCATGCATTTTCTCCTTTTATTTATTTATAATAAATTATTTTATAATATATTGCATGGATTTTCTCCTTTTATTTATTTTCTTTATTGTGCGTTGCTACATCTGCTCCCCAACTACCATAAAATACATCAATTTTATTGTTATGATTCATACTTTTCAAAGTTTTTTAATAATCCTTACTTACTCCAAAGCCATAACAGTATGGTCCTGAAATTTCTTCTAAATATTATGAAGTTTTACTTTTTACATGTGTTTACTATATTTATGTGTCTATGTGTATATAGTACTTTGAATATACATTTTTTTATAAAAATAAATTCACCTGGGATTTATTTGGGACATAGTCTAAGGCAGAGATCAAATTTCAGTTTGATTTTCCATGAGAATAAACAAATGTCACAGTTTTGGTTATTTAATAGCAAAGTCTCTTCCCCACTAATTTTGGAGCCCTGCCATAATATACAAAGCTTCCCCATGGGTGCTCTAGGGGGCTCTCAACTCTGCACTGACCCACTGAGCCAGCCTCTAAGCTTTATCAACAGTCTCAGAAACCTGGTGGCGGGAGTCCCCCTACATTGTCTTCTCTAAAATTATCCCACCACTTCCCTTCATAAATATTACTTAGGTTTATCAATTTGCACAAAAATAATACTCTAGACTGTTACTAGAAATTATGTTGGATAGACTTGCTATCTTTAAGATACTGAGTTTTCTAGATAGGAGTCACATATATTTTGTTCAATTTCTATGTGTTACAATAGATTGCATCATTTTCTTTGTCAGGGTTAATTTTCTCCTTCCTCCCAGGTTGTTCTCTATTTTTCTAAGCTTTTTATTTTAACTTTTTCAAAAATTAAAAAAATGACAGTACAACAAATGCTTACCATCTCCATCTAAATTCACAAATTGTGAATATTTTTCATATTTTCATGAATAAACTTGCAGAAATTATACTTCACTCACAAATGATTCATATCTATTTCCAATGAGAGATAGTGTTTTTTTACATAATCATATTATGATTATAATCAAGACATTGAACCTGATTTAATATTGCCTAATATACAGTCACATTTAAGTTTCCTTGTTGTCCAAAGCATGTTCCCAGTAGCTGTTTTTTCCCATGCTGTATCTAATCTGCTATACACCAAGCTTTGGTAGATACTGCAATGAACCCATTTTGAACTTCAATATTTTTCTGACAATTTTTTTTCTTTAATTAATCATGGGCTAATATTTTTCAGGCATTCCAGTCCCAACCATTTTGTTTTACTGAATTTGCTACAATATGATTATTTTCTTGTAATAAGATAAAACTCTTTTGGCAAGAGTAGTGCACAGGTGATGTTGGACACTTATACTGTCACATATCAAGAGACACAAAATCTCAGGGTGTCCTGTTATTGATATTAAATAGGATTCCTTGCTTACAGAATCATTGGCCCCATCTCTCCTTCTGTAAAAGGGTTTTGCCTCTATTTTAATTAAGAATTAATCTGTGGGGTGATACTCTCTAAAACCATACCACTACAAGCCTTTCATCTAGTCATTTGATTTCCATTGATGATTCTTAACTACATCAATTAGCATTAGTGAAGTTGATATTTCCTGGTGGAAAATGATATGTTCTTACT
This sequence comes from Dasyprocta punctata, assembly GCA_004363535.1. Lineage (NCBI taxonomy): Eukaryota > Metazoa > Chordata > Mammalia > Rodentia > Dasyproctidae > Dasyprocta > Dasyprocta punctata. Next base: position 5,702 of record RJWM01020779.1, on the reverse strand, counting down.
CAAAGATTCTTTCAACGTTTATCAGCTTCTGTATAGAAGACCTGACAACATCACTATCCTCCTTTCCTCTACTTATTTTATTGACTACCACCATGGATGCAGAAATTATTTTCTTTTTTTTCCCCAGGTGTTATAATCCATTACTATCTATATCATTTCTGAGGAAAACTAGCACATTTGGCACTATGTTCCTGAAACTCCCCTTTTGTGTTTCCAAAACTCTTCCAAATCAAGTGGAAATTGTAAGCAAACAAGAATTGATGTTATCTGAAGGATAGTAGAAACGGGGTAAGCAGTGATATCTGTGGGCTCTTCTTTCCTCCCCAGTCACTAATTTAGCCATTCTTTGAAATTCTGGTTGTGCCGTGGAACAAAGAAAGCTCATGATGCCAGTGCTATGTAGTTTAATCTATAAAATCCCTTCCTTGCAGTAACCTGTTACTGAGAAATTTACCTAATTGGTCACCACTATATTTGCTAAAGATGCTAACATTAGGTATGTGTCTCTCATGGATTCTGCCAGGCAGAGCTGTTGTTGAGTATCTACTCCTTGTGGGATTTGCCAAGTAGCCCTGTTGGACATGTCTATCTTTCTTGTGAGCTCCCCGTAACTATTAAGTCATAATCAACTCTATCCTTTTATTGACTTAATATAGCTTATCTCTCACAAGTCACTTCCAGGTATTGTTTTCAGTCTCCCAGCAACCTACTCCACCTTTCAAGCATACCTGGACAATGGACAAGACACCATTTTATTTTGATCCTCAAACTGATCCAATTGTGGACCATTTTAAAATTAACTCCCCCCCACCTCGCTGCCTTGTGTCCCACTAATCCACCTGTTTCTTTGATTTTGTTGCTGTGTTTAATGGAAATCATGATGGCAGGCATATGTATTTTGTTCCTGACATTAAATGAAGACTTCTGCTGATCAGCCATTAAAAGTATGATTTTTATGTAATTTTAATAGGTACGACTTTCCAGTCAAATGATTCCTTTTTAATTTTTATTTTGATAGCTTTATCCTTGGTTTTTTATAAAAAAAAATTCTTTCTTTAATCACTATGTGCTGTCTCTAATTTGTTAATGTAGGAAATACACAGATCAGTTTCTTAATTTCAAAACATTTTTATGTTGACATAATGGAGCAACTTGGTTGTATACATCTTTTTACCATATCAAAACTAGAAAACTACAAAATAGATGAACAATCGTATATATTGCACCAGATACATGTCAGAGATGTCAACTGTGGAGGAGCTCTATAGTCACCTTGAATTTCTACCTGAAGTTCCTTTTTAGTTTAATGCGTGTGCTGAGTTGAAGAAAGAGTTCAGAGTGTCACGAGGCTGAGACAGCTGGAAAGTATAAAGTATAGAAACAGAGAGAGGCAAATGAGTTACATGGCAAAAGACTCCAAATATCTGCATAGGATGTTGCTCAATAATGAGAGAGAGAGAGAGTGAGAGAGAAACAGAAACAGAGACAGAGACAGAGAATGAGAGAGAGGAATTTTGCAAAGTCAAATATTGACTAAGGAAATGTAAGCTAAACTATGTCCAGAATGTGGACATACATGGACAGTTTAAAGTTCCAAGGATCCAGAGAGGAGAGTAGCAGAAATCTCACACCTTGGTAGCAAATAAATACTGAAACAGACTCTAAAATCACTCTAATAAAGTTTAAAGTCAAGTCTTGTAAAACTCAAGATGATCCTTAGCTACTTAACTTTCTGCAAGAAAAAAAGTCCAACATTGCTTGAAAGAAGATAACTAAATCCAGCATACAACACTAAAGCATTGAGATTGTACAACTTTAAATAAAAAATGACTACATTTGAAGAAGCAGAATGTTACCCATATAAGGAAAAGAAATCAAAAGATAGAAACAAGCCTAATCAGCAACAAAAATTTTGTAAAACTTGTACAAAAATATACAATATATAAAAATGAGGTGCAAAAATGATTAATAAGCAAACTTGAAGGGACGAAAAATGTGATTAGTACTACAAATTTCACTGAAAGATATTAACAGTGGATGGATTTTGAAAGCATAGCAATAAAAATTTCCCAATCTTATTGCAGAAAAAAAGGTGACTAGGAAAATAAATGACTAGAAAAAAGGCTTCATTGATGTGTGATGTAATATCAAGTGACCTAACATCCCTCTACTAGGAGATCCTGAAGTTGAAGACAAAAGAAGATGGAAAACATTATGGAAAATTCCAAATATTATGCAGAATTCAAATTTGCAAGTCTACATAGCTTGATAAATCCAAAGCAGAATGATCATTTAAAATGTACTAAAGGATTTCTTAAGCATTAATTAATACCAGTGATTTAATGAAATACCTAAGTACACTCGAAGATAAAAAGTATACTATGCCAAGAGAAATGAGGAAATCCTAACCTCCAATGTCTCAAGCCAGAAGACAATGAGCTAATATCTTTAAAACTTAGACCCAGATATACACACGCATGAAAAGACTTTTCAAAAATTGAAATTATATAAAAGCTTTTCATAGGCAAATCCTTAAGAAGTACAATCTCTTACACAAAGAAATGAGAAAAGAAATTGTTTATGTCGAAGTACAATGAAGTGTGTGGAAATCTAGATGTATGTAACAAAGGAAGGTCAGTAAATTAAATATATGAATCAATGTAAAAGATTTAGTTCACTTTCCTAAGTTACTTACAAGTTAATTATTTTAAAAACAAGGAAAAAGTGAATACAACAGTTGATACATGAAGACATGATTGAACCTCAAAATAATCACATCATGCAAAAGATGTCTAACTCAAAAGAATACATACCTTACAATACTTACAGAGAGTTTGCACTTTGTCCAATTGTTTAAGACCATAAAATGATAGTGTAAGCTGACACCATAAAAAGTGGGCTTATCAGTGAAAATTATCTTAATTAACCTGTGACTTTTAAATATTTTGTCACATTAATAATTATCTCACTGTTGGTTAGACATGACAAGGAAATGAAAAATTAGAAAAACTAAAATATACTTAGGACATTACAGTTTAAAACATCAGAAACATTGAGAAATAAACTTTTGTTTCTTTAAAAAAAATATTTATGCTTTCTTCCCATGCTATAATTTACAATGTGAGGCAAATATCTTTTCAGAACATTTTCTATCAATTATCATGCTTTAAGTCTGAATCAGAATCCTGCAGCTTATCCACTGTGCATTCATCATCATGAAATCTCTTCCAGAAAGGCTCTAATAGACAGATTTCCTAACGTTATTCCCCTGGAACAGCTCCTTTCTTCTCCTCTGTTATGCCTGTTGGGTTTGCTTTTGCTCAACTCACTGGCTGCTATCGTCCTTCAAGCTGCACTCATGCCAATACCTTTACAGTCTACTCTCGCTTCTCCTACTCCACTAACGTTTTGTTCAAAGTTCATGTCAAGTTTTGTCACTTTTTTCTCTTTGCTTTACTTGCATGTGTGTTCAGGTTCCAATCTCTTTGGATTATTCATTTTCATAAATGCCACACAGGTTTGTTACTGGAAGACCAGGAAGCAACACAGCTATATGCCTTGTTATCTTCAGGAGCTGAACGACTGATGCATTGTGGCCCACCACTAACAGCGTGTGAGAGTTGTAAGGTGAATGGTCATTGATTAAACTGTGCATTTGTTACATTCAGCTATTTATGGACTGAAAAGCTTGTACTGGGTACAGTTATACATAATTAATACATCATGTTTTTAGGGGACTTTTGTTATTGACTCAGCTGGAGTAACTGAAATTCAACCATATCAGTACTGTGTAAAGCAAACGCAGCCTGAATATGATAATATGAAAAATCAAAACTAATGCACAATGGTAAATAGCCAATTAGCAGATGGTAGGTTAGCAGTAGGCCACCAAGAGACAAGAAGGAAGCCCAGGGAGTGACGCAAATGTTCTACTATTTCTAGATACTTTTTGAAGAGTTGTTTCCATAAGTGTACACATTTGTCAAAAAAATAAAACTGTATAACTTAAAATGGGCACCTAATTTATGCAAGTTGTACTTCAAAAAGTTAAATAAGGGGGAAAAAGAAGAAAAAAAACACAAGCACAAAAAGCAACTGGATGTGAAACTTTATCCATAACTGAAAAGCTAAAAACAAAGTCTGTATTTCAAAGTAAAGAGGTAAAACAGGAGAAAACAAATTCCTTCTTAAATTCCTAGAGTAACCTAAAGTTGCTGTGTTTACTTTGATCACTAGGAATGGTGTACCAATGTTGACTGCTTGGTAACTTGCCTGTAAAACCATCCTGATATATTTTTGTTAGTATATTTTAAATAAATAATTCGAAGTATTTAGTAACCTCAGGTATATGAAATTTTTCAGTTACCTCCATGTTGTTAGAATATTTTTAAAGGAAGTGTTTATTTTCTCTTTTCAAATGAATTTTCATAAAGGTACTCGGGAATTTCTACTTTCTGGTATTATGTATTTGTGCTTTTTTCTTTGCTTCAATCATCAGCATTTCCCCTATTTTATTCATCTTTTCAAAGAAACAGTTTTAGTCTTACTGAACCTCTCTAAGCTTTCTTCTTTTCCATTTTAATAATTTTTATTCCTTATTCTTTCTTTCCTTCTTACACATTTCCCTGAGTTTATTTAGTTAATTCTTTTTCTAATCTTTTAAAATAACTTTATTGAAATGTAATTGGCATGTAATAAACTGGGAATTTCTGAAATGTACTAGTTGATCATTTTGACATGTACCTATGCCTATGAAATCATCACCATGATCAAGATAATGCTATCATCCTTCCTAAAGTTTCTTTGACTTTTACATTCCTCTCTCCTAGGCTTCCTCTCTCCTCATCCTCAGGCAACTGCTATGTATTTTCTGTTACTGGAGATTAGTTTCCATTTCCTAAAAAAAATTTTTTTTGCTCTTCATCATTATTGTGAGATCTATCCTCATAGTTGCATATTTAATAATCCTTTCCTTTTTGTTGTTAAGTAGTATTCTACAGTATTGGTTGCCATAGTTTTTTTTTTTTTGAGCGAAGAAAAACAAAACAAACAAAAACAACAACAACAACAACAAAGATGACATATATAGTAAAAACAACAAGCAAAAGAGACAAGCAAACGACTAGAGTAAATACACAACATTGCAGGTTTACACAACCGGTAGATAGAAGCTTGACAATGGTTGCAATATTGTGCATTGTTATCTTTAAAATGGTTTCTTACATTATCAGATATAGACATGCTAGATTGATCCAATCATATGAGCATTAACTGTTCCTTCCCAAAAACGAATACATTCAGCAGTGTTCTTTTCAGTTATCTTACATATACATATATACAGGTTCATATCTCTTCCTCTTCCCTTTTCTCTTTCCGCCTATTCCTTTCCCAATTATCTTTGCTCTTTGGGCTGTTTTTTACCCTTCCATAGTATTTATTATAGATTTTGAATCATATATACTTTTCCATTTCTTACACTAGGGAGACAATACGGTATTTACAAGTGTGGGTTTGATTTATCTCGCTTATGAGTATGGTCTCAAGTCGTGACCATTTACTTATAAAAGTCTCAATACAATCTTTCTTAATAGCTGAGTAGTACTCCATTGTATAAAAATACCACATCTTTTTTATCCATTCTTTGATTGATGGGCACTTGGGTTGTTTCCAAGATCTGGCTATTACAAATTGGGTTGCTATAA
>RJWM01020778.1:0-36548 GCA_004363535.1 Dasyprocta punctata | reverse complement strand
AATTCTAAGATTGAAAGGTTAATCAAGTGCTTGATTACTACTTTCAATTATATGATGTGTTTCTATGAAGATAGTCTCAAAATACACTAAGGAAAGGAATTTAAATTAGGAAGAAATAGTCTAGTTGTACAATGGAAATATCTCCTGACTTTGAGGTAATTAGACCCTAGAATAATTATCAAGAGATATTTCAGAGTCTACATCCCTGGAGAATTGCAAAAACAAAATACAAATTCTAAATAGTTTGACATTGACCTGACACTGCCTGAGGACTAACTCAGAAGACCTCTGAAATCTCCCTCTTGGATCTGCAATCTCATAATGTTTCATCCTACAGTAATAATTTTGAAATACAACTTGCTACTAATTTACATTGTTCTGGGCTTTGCATAACTTTAAATTCACTTAAAAGTGATTGTATTAATGTTTTTTTCATTGCACTTGTCTCTTAATAAATGAATATACATGTATATTGTTTTGGTGACTATAATGTTCCTTTTAATTTAGTTTCTGTATTTTCATAATTATTATAAAATATTTATACAGTAGTCCCCCCAATACTGGGAATATTGTGTTCCCGAACCTCCTTCGATGTCTGAAACTGCAAACAATACCAAAGCTTACATATACTGTCTTTTCTCATACTTACATAGCTAGTTTAATTTATAAGTTAGTCAAAATAAAAAATCAACAGCACTAACTAGTCATTAACTAGAACAATTCTAACAAAAGTTATGTTACTATACCAGAAGCTATTTTAGTAAGACTACAGTAAACTATAATAAAAGTTATGCAAATATGATCTCTTTCTCTTGAAAGCGTGGAGACAAATAGTTAATATCCTCGGACCCAGTTGATTTGAGGCCATTAAAACTACACAAAGTGAAAAACATGAATAAGGGGCAATTACTACAGTGAGTTCTCTCACTGTTCTCTTTAATGTTATATCAATTATCATTATGACGCTGACTCTGACAGTCATGGGCATTTTCTCTCTGGGAGATGACGATCCCTGTCTGAATCTGTTTACCGTGCTCTGCCACATCTCCACCCTGCCATCCAAGGCTAGTTAGACTTGAGATAAAACTGTCATCCTGGAAAATGATTTATCTTCCTCTTAAAAGTCAGTATGAGCCGGGCGTGGTGGCGCACGCCTTTAATCCCAGCACTCGGGAGGCTGAGGTAGGTGGAGCGTTGTGAGTTCAAGGCCAGCTTGGGCTACAACGCGAGTGCAAGGCCGGCCTGAGCTACATAGTGTGACCCTGCCTCAAAAAAAAAAAAAAAAAAAAAGAAACCAGGGCTGGGGAGTTTGGCTCAGCGGCTTAAGTGCCTGCCCTGGCAAGCGCAAGGTTGTGAGTTCAATCCCCAGCGCCGCAAAAAAAAAAAAAGTCAGTATGGCGGAGTCCTATTTTTTAAATGCAGTGTTTTAATTAGCACATGTTTGCAGTACGCAATGATTGCAATTGTCGTGGGAAGTTGGTACATGTACCTAATGTATCTTTTTTCTCATTCCCTACCCTTCCCAGAATTCTCTTTCACCTACTCCACTGTGATGTCTCCTTTTGGTTTCTTACTCTTACTCCTTGGCTCACTTTTATTCTTCTCCATTGCAGAGCAAAACTCGCTTCCTGTTGTGATGCTGTTCAAAATTTTGTGGTTTCACAAAATAACACTCCAGTTGGAACTAACATGAGTTATGAGGTGGAAAGTAAAAAAGAAATACCAATTAGAGAGAGCATTTTTCATATGTTTCCAGTGGTGAGTAAAGGTTTTTTGTAGCTTTCCTCTCACCTTAAAGTTGTAATTTATAGAAATGAATGAATGAATCAATCAGTGATTTTAAAAACTACCATATTTTGTTACATTGCATAAAATGTGTACAGTGGACCATTTTTTAAAAGGCAATTTTTATTTATCTACCTTTTTTTTCTATTCTGGAGATCAAACCCAGGGTCTCATGCATACTAAGCAAATTTACTACTGAACTACACCTTTCGACCCAAAAAAGGCAATTTTAATGAGGTGTGGCTCTGTAGGGAAGGACATTTATACTTTAAATGATGAGCTGTTCTGGTCTTTTAGTCTTCCAGACTCTTCTTTGGAGAAAAAGTTGAAATCTGCATCATGATCACTAGGACTTGTGAATATAACCTTATCTTGGGAAGTAACTATGTAAGAATCTGTGGCCAATAAATATCACATCCATAATGCAAGGATTATTGTCTTCTGTGTTCGCTGATTGTTATGGGTTCAAAACCAGCATAGGAGACCAAGCAGCCAATTAGGAATTTAAAAGAGCCTTCATTTAGCCAGCACCTGGACTGCGTACTCCCCACAGGGAGATGCCAGAACAGCCTCAGCTCCTTACAGCAAGCAGAATTTAAAGCAAAGAACCACATCCTGATTAGCACAGTCCCCCATTACTCTTGGCTAAATCTAGAACAAGGAGTTCAATCTGTAACTGACTGTGAACAATACAAAGAACTTGGTTTAGCAAATACATTGTTTAAAGTACATATGTCCTTTTAGGGGCAAACTGACCTCATTGTACTTTCTCTTAGTCACTTTCCACACCCTGGGATGATCTGGGGGTTAGCTTTGTGGAACTTTCCTATGTGAACCATCACACTGATGTATCCTATGCTTCTAGAACATTTTTCAGTACATGTATCCAACCACTACTGATTGTTACATTAACAAGTCATGATATGATATATTACTGCTTCACACAATGAGAAACTTGTTGCCTAATCCAAGTTTGAAAAATCATTTTGTCATGAAGGTCATCCTGTTATGTATTAATATATACTCCCAGGCATCTGAACATCATCTGTTTAAAAGCAACCAAGCTCCTTGGAACGTAGCTCCCCAGTAGAGCACATGCCTAACATGAATGAGGACCTGGTTTTTATCCCCAGTATAAAAAAAAAGGCAACCAGGCCAAGTCAGTATGGTCAAGAATAGGATCATTGTATATATGCAGTTTGCCAACTGTACAAAGTTAGATTCTTATGATTAATTCCCTTGGGTTGGGCTTTTGATTTCTTTGAACTTATTGCTGCTCATGTAAATTGTTTCAGTCGGTTTTTTGGTACTATAATTCAAAGGAAGAATAATTCACTGAGAATAAATGAGAAAATGGTAGAGAAAAAATGCTTCACATTATTTGGAAGAAAAAAGTCAAAAACAACAAAGTAACCAATAGTTGAGGATATTTAAGAGACAAAATTTGGTCTTTCAAAATGATCAAAATGAATGCAATTCATTAAAAGTAATTGTACATCAATAAAGTTCATTTATGAGAATAACTCTCATAAGGTGTTTTTGTGATGCATTGAATCACCAAAAATTGTGAAGATAATAACACAAGAATATTACCACAAAAGGCCTTGGAGAGTTCTATACTGGGCCACTTTTCACATGTGACTGTTTTTGCTGGTATCTGACTTTTGGTGACCAGTAAACAGGAGCCACATCTATTCTGTCTCTTGCTTGGCAAAAAGGAAAAGCTTAGCATACTGTTGTAGTCATGGTTTGCAAGGGAATCGATTTAATACAGGACACATAATTTGTAGGATTATTTTATAATATTCATCCAAAAAGTCAAATGCAGAAAAGTGCAAGAGATCTGCCCACACACTAGTGACCCAAAGAACCCAGCTGAGGGCCCGGATCCCACACCAATGTCCTGCGCAAGTCCAGGTGAAGACCTGGAGCCCATGGAAATGTCCTCCATGAGTCCAACTCGAGGCCTAGAGCCTATGATAATGTCTCTTGCAAGTCTGTGTCAAGGATTTGCACTAAGAAGGCCCAAAGTCCAGTGGTGGAAGCTAGAAAGTCTGTGCCAGTGAGATGAAGGATCTGTACCAGCAGGTAAAGGGATCTGCACTGGAGCCAGGAAGCAACGCTCAAGGTAAGGATCAGAGCTCCCCTGAAGGGAACTGCAGCCACTCTGAGCTTCAGCGAGGACCTATGCTCCTCCAACGATGAGAATAGCTGAGTTCATATCAGGAAAACCAGCACAATGAGCTTCTCCAGGAGAATCAACAGCATGCCATCTTCCCCTCCAGTTCTCCTTATATGCTGTTGGCAGCAGTCCTCAGGTGGGTCATCCACACCCAGAACCACACTGCTTGAGTTCAGCTGGGTGTTACAAGTTGACCATTAGTTAATCCACCACACATAGCATTGATAATTCTGTATGCAGTTAATGTCTGCATCCATTGTCCAAGTTTATACCGAGTTTTAAAAATGGGGAAAAGAAGTTCTGCAACCAAGACAGTAACAATTGCAAGGTCACATCACTTTTTGTGTGGCCTCAATCTTCAGCTTCCATGGATGGGGCCTATGGTGGAGTTGACATGTTTCTCACCTTACTTCCTGCCTGTCCACCCTGCTCCACTCCACCCTCCTGCACACACAGCTTCCTGCACCAGCCAGGCACGCAACAGATTGCAATAAATACTTTTGATTAAACAGTGTGAAGTAGCTTCTTCCAAAAGCTTTGCAAAGTTATTTGAAGAGCAAGACCACAAAGTTGATTTTCAGCCAGAGTGAGCAGTGAGCAGGCAATTGAACTGTGCAAATCTACGTTTTTCTTGGGAAGTTTATTTTAGGGAACACTGGGGCTTGTAATTCATTTCAACTCCTACTAAAATATGAGATCCCAAAACATATGGCTGTTTCCCCCCAGCTGACCAAGAATCCAGAGAAAACATTCATTGCTTCGAGTGCTTAACTTGAGATATGCTTCCTTTAGTAATCCTTTCTATCGTACTGTAAAGAGCATATTTGCATTTTTGTATTCTGCCCTATCTATAAAATTCAGAATTGTAGTACCACTGCATAAACACTATCTGAAGACATCCTGAGCTAAAAGTTCCTTGACATGAAATAGGCTGAAGTATCTGAAAACCACTCACTTAAAAACCAGGCACTAAGCTGGGCATCGTGGATATTAAAGAAAGTATGGAATGGCATGAAGCTGACATTTTAGTCCAGTGACTAGTAAGACACTGGATTGTGTAGTGGTTACACAATGCAGAACTGGATCCGGTGGAGCAAACCTCCTGGGTTCACAGCCTAGCTCTACCTTTCTCTAACTATTGCTTACAGTTGTGCCTCCATTTTCTCAGCCCTAGAATACTCAGAAGGTGGTGGTGGGGATTCAGTGTGCTAATAAATTATGCACTGGAACGGTACCTCCCCCACAGGAAGCATCCTATGACTGCTGCATTTCACAGACAAGCCTACTGAGAGAAGTTCTGACACAGGGTTCTCTGCTTGTTGGGCATCTCCCAAGTGTAGCATGGGGAGCAGGTGGCAGGCTATGGTTCCGGGATCTGCTGGTGTTCTGGGCTGCTTAGAATGCCAGCCCTGAGCTGTTGCCAGTGGCGCTGGTGAACTAGCTTTGGGGAGGGACGTGGCTTGATTTTACTGCCTCTGCCACTTTCAGTGGTTTAAATGCCAACACCAGGGCCGATGGCAAGTTACCACGGTGTAACTGCTGCATGTGAAATTCCTGAATATTGCCCAGTTGGCTCTTGCAGCCTATTCAAGCAGCTCCAGTGCACTGCTGGGGTGGGGTGGAGGAGCCCCACATCAGGCACTCCTTGTGCACTCTGCTAAGATGGAGGGAGAGAAGTGGGGAAATGGAAAACTAAGGAGCACCCTTTCTGTCTTTGAGGATTTACATAGTAAAATTGGGACCTCGTCACTGCGGTGTACACACGATCGGGCACCTACCTGTGGGCTGAAGGATCTATTCTTTCAGGGGATGTGGTCAGAAAAAGCAAAGTGCACTCTGGAGTTGGAAAGTTGTATTTCAGACTGCGGAGGAACTGGGGAAAATAAGAAACCTATTGGGGTACACTAGGGGGGTCCTGGAAGGAAATGAAAGATATTCAGGCCTCACAAATTAATTTGAAATATGTCACCTGGAGTTGGTCAGCCACCCTGAAGCGCACCAGCTGGTCATTTGCAGAGATGGTAAGCATAAATTAGTGCCATTACAGAACCCGAAGGCCCAGCTACTTAAAACACGCAGGAAACTTTTGCTAAATTACCTATTATTTTTATGGCTTAGAATAAAAGATTTAGTGCTACTTTCTCATTTCATTATTTTCTCTTTCTTTGCTAAAAAATGTCCTTGTTTGTTAAAAGATACTATGTTGAATTTTGCTACTCTTTTGTTATGTGACATGATATGTTTTATATACAAATATGTTTATAAACTTATAGTTTTTTGGTACCAGGAATCAAATTCATAACCTCGTGCCTGCCAAGCAGTCACTTACGCCACTGAGCTAAATCCCCAGCCCTATTTTTTGAGACAGGGTCTCACTATGCAGTTCAGGCTGGCCTTGAACTCACTTTGTAGCCCAGACTGGTCTCGAACTTGCAGTGATCCTCCTGCCTCAGCCTCCTGAGTGCTGGGATTAAAGGCATGCACCAACACGCCTGGTTTTTAAACTTACATTTTATTGAATATTATATAATATTTGTTCTTCTCAATGGAAGTGAAACAGATTTATTTTATTATGTCATAATAAGTTGATCAGCATCCTGTGTTATTGTCTTCATCCTTTTTAAATGCTGCTTCTTTTTCTTGTTCTTTTTCTCCTCCTTAGCATGTGTGAAAAGTTATTATAATTAAGCTGATGATGTTTGTGGTTATTAAACCAGTGTAGTATTTCATGGCAGTTTCACTTTCTCCTGCTAGTCCCAGCCTTTTGTGGAATACCCTTACAATCAGTGTGCCGTGGTTGGAAATGGGGGAATTCTGAATAAGTCTCTCTGCGGAGCTGAAATAGATAAGTCTGACTTCGTTTTTCGGTAAGAGTTGTCAAAATGGTTTCTTCGAAATCTAAGATAAACTGTTTATTTTAAAGGTGTAATGGAAAGATACAGTGTGTCAATTTTGACTTCTGAATTTTGTTCCTAATGTCTACAAATTACCCAGGTTAGGCTTTCTTAGAGTATTACCTGGCTCACAAGTTTCTGGGAGTGTTCATATCAGGAAGGTGAAAGCGTGCTTTGGTCATCTAACTTTAGGAAATGAGGTGAAGTCAAGGTGAAAGAAGGCTTGAGATTGTAGAACTCATCAGAGCCTTCAGTGTTTGAGCAGGTACCTGACTCCCTCAGGAGGACTCCAGCAAGGAACGTTTCCCAGACTCACCTGCCTTGAAGCCTTGCTTCTCTTACAGAGGATACAAAAAATGTTTCATTCTACAGTATTACTAGGGGAAATGCATATTAACAGCAATGCAACATCATTGTTTAGTTTTCTAGGTTGAAATTAAAAATATTTTGTGCAGCTTTTAAGTTACGGTCTTCTAAAACATTGCTATCTTAGTACCAGCTAGTTTACAACAATGCAAATAAAAATAGTTTTGATGGGTGCCTCATACTAACAAGTCATTCCAAAAAGCATCTCCACTTTCAGAATATACTAGAAAGGTGTGGGTGGATTTCAGTTGGAATACACCTTTTTATTTTTATTTTTTTGGTACCAGGAATTGAACTCAGGGCCTCATGCTTGCCAGGCAGGTGCAGTACCACTGAGCTACATCCACAGCCCTAAAATACACCTTTTTAAAAAGTAGGTATATGTTTCTTTCTGTTTGAGGAGCATTGATTTCATACATCAGAGATCCATTGGTGCCTGTTTATTTCATGCTACCCTTTTTACAATCTTTTAAATGAGATTTTCCATTAATACTGTACAATAGCTCCTCCTTCACTGTAATCTCATTTTAAAATCTTATGCTGAAGGTAATGACAGATCAGCAATAGACCTCACAGTGCAACAATTATTGAATGAATTCTTCACAATTATTATTAAGATGGTCAGTATGTGATTGAGTTAGCCACTTTGTTCAAGTCCTCAGTGTGAAAAAGAGCCAAAATGGAGACAAATAATTCTGCATGCAATAGCCCTTTTATAGACTTAAAATTTCCAAAACATCTGTGGTGAGTATTCTGCCTAAACATTAATTTTACTTTATAGCAAGTATAAAAAACGTAAGATTTGATTTTAAAAATCCCAGCAGCTATTTGATTTATAACTCTAAAATACCCATAAATGCCTGTATTTCTGAATTCTACTTTTTCTGATGCCAGGTATTTTTATGAATATAGAATTCCCTTAAAAAATGGACAAATCTAATGGGAAAGTGAGGAATAGAGGTGATTGGGCTCATTAGAATGTACTTAATCTTTTAAGCCCATACTTGTTTCAACTGTATATGTTGATTATAAAACAATCTGGAAGTTACTTACTGTTTTGTATTCCAAAGCTTAGGGGTTATAGATTAAGTATGTAAGGATCAGAATATATAACTATATTAATGTGTATAATGATAACTATATTAATGTCTGCAATGTATAATGTATAAAATTAATGTAATATAAATTATATTAATGTGTACAATGGGATAAGGTACACAAGAAACGTTGGAAAGGATGTTGACAAATCTTGTGACTATAAATCCATATACATATGGCCATTGTATGCATTATATATATATAGCACCATATGTATATATATGTCCCTGTCCTGTATTTCCACTAGGAGTCTCCTGTGATCCTATATTGGAAATCGCTTTTGATTCTTCAAAAAAACATGAGGTTATAATTTGTCATAGGAGGCCCACGAATAAGGTCATTTCCCTAGCCTTGTATCTATAATTAATCTTTGTTTTCTGATATGTCTTTTATATCACGGAGGGAAGTGTTTGTTTCACTTATTCATATGTTTCACAGGACATGGAATAGAATACTTCATCCTCAGTCCTATCACAGAGCCTGGCATCTTTAAACAGTCTCCCTAAGAAAGCATTTGATGTCTCTTTTTATGTTTAGCTTTAAAGCAATGGGCTACTTGAAATTTAAAATATGTTTAGGGAGTCATAACCATCTTTCTCCTTTTATGTTGTGTGATCTTAGAAACTTCATTTGTTTTCCAAAGTAAAAACAAATTAATGCTCAAAGGAAGATGAGAACATCACTATGAAAACATCACTATAAGGACATTAGGGTTTTATTTAGTAATACCATAATTTAGTGGTGACATTATCCATATGGGAATCAGGAGATTTTGATGTTTTTATGTACTCTTTGCCTCTGGCAAATGCTATAGCCTTAGTTGCTATGCTTCAACTTTTTAAAACTGGAAATTTGCGATCATACCACTGTGGGAATATAATCATAAATGATGATTTTAATAAAAGGATTGGAAACTTTGACAGTTAGGCCCAGTGTAGTTGTCGTTTCTGGTTTTGATACTTTTAAAGTCATTGTAGCTAACTACTAAATTTGTGTATTTTAAACAATGTTGGCATGTTAACCAAGAACTCAGTACTTATGAAAGAGCTTTAGAGGGAAATCAAATGAATTCTGAGGATTTCTCAACAACAATGGTATTCTCTACTCTAAGGACAGTTATCAGATGTGTATGTGTGTATGTATCTCTGTGTGTGTGCATACTTGTTCTTTCCAAGTTGCATTTTGAAAGTAGTTTCCCTGTATTTCAGGTGTAACCTACCTCCTACTACAGGAAACATTAGCAAAGATGTTGGCAGTAAAACAAATCTTGTGACTGTGAATCCCAGTATCATATCACTAAAGTAAGTGCATTCTGGTTACATACCTGTTCAAGAACATTTTTAAATTATTTAACATGTTTCTCAGTCTAAGTGTTAACCTCGTTGCTGAGGGTGACTTGCAATACAGTTGGAACAGCTTTTGGAGAAAAAAAAATAAAAGAATGCATTTGAAAATTTTGACATTCTATCAAGGTAGTGGATCATCAGAGGTATGACTCAGTTGTGCTACCAATGTAGATTAGTCAAATGAGAACTTATTTATTTATTCATCTTTTTAACAATACTGAAGTTGTTTCTTTTATTTCATTTTAGAGTTTTCACATTACTCTTTGAACTTCATAACTCTTGCTAGACAACACTTAGTCTGTTTAGAAATTTTGGACTGCTTGCTAAAATACAATTTTCATTTTGGATAATTTACTACTCTAAAATCATTTCTGTGTTTCATTTCTGCAATGTAACTACTTCATAATGTTGACTGGCTCATAAATATCACAAGCATAGTTTTGCTCCACTGTTCTCATCAGAAGACTGATGATTGTTATTAATAGAGTATGCCATTCCAAAGACTTTAAATGTCTTGAGAAAAAAAACAAAAGATGATACCTGCCTTCTGAAAACTGACTTTCTAAATACAATGCAATTATGTTAATAGGCACACTCGCTAAGGTAATATTTAAATCATACATATAGTGAAAGTACTTGCATGGAGGAAATTTTTTAGTGTAATAGATATTTCTATCTATATTTGCATATAAAGACTTCAGGGTTTTCAAAGGAAACTTCTATTTTATAACTAAATATGTGCAACCAGTCCACAAACCACAGGTACACAGCTCAGTGGATTTAAAAAAATGTAGATGTATATGTGCTGTGCTTTGAAAATATTGGTTATAAATTTGAAAGATGTTAAAGTATCAAAAAGTAACTTTAGCAAATACCAGAAGTTTGCAGCGTAAAATAATTGAAAGCCTAGGTATTTCAAGAGAAACGAAGAGTTACTCCTTGGTACTTATCCATGTATGCTCCTATGATTTTTCTGAGTCTGTGGCTTGTCTCTTGCAGAAGTTTGCGCTGTAAAATAATTGAAAGCCTAGGTATTTCAAGAGAAACGAAGAGTTACTCCTTGGTACTTACCCACGTATGATTTTTCTGAGTCTATGGCTTATCTCTTGTAGATTGGATGTAAATAAATCATCTAGGTTTTTTTTTTTAACCAGAAGTATATTCAGCCTCATGGTACCAAATCTGTTCCATTGATTATTATTACTGTGGTTATTATGTGTTTTTAAAAATTTTACAGATATGGGAACTTAAAGGAAAAGAAAGCAGCATTTCTGGAGGACATTGCCACCTACGGAGATGCCTTCCTTCTTCTGCCCGCGTTTTCCTTCCGAGCCAACACTGGTGCCTCTTTTAAAGTGTACTACACACTCAAAGAGTCTAAGGCAAGGCAAAAAGTTCTCTTTTTCCACCCCAAATACCTGAAACATCTTGCCCTCTTCTGGAAAACTAAAGGTGTGACTGCTTACCGCTTGTCTACCGGATTGATGATCACAAGTGTCGCGGTGGAGCTGTGTGAAAATGTGAAGCTCTATGGCTTTTGGCCCTTCTCCAGAACTGTGGAAGACACTCCTGTCAGCCATCACTACTATGACAACAAGTTGCCTAAACGTGGTTTTCATCAGATGCCCAAAGAATACAGCCAGATCCTCCAACTTCATGTGAAAGGAATCCTCAAACTGCAATTTAGCAAGTGTCAAGTGGTATAAACAAAGTTTCTTACAATGAGAGTAATCTTCACATAAGGCAGGAGGTGAGCGACATTTCCAAACACCAGAGGAGGTGGTGAAGGTTATAGGAAGAGTTCCACAGCTTGGTTTGACCAAAGCTCTCTCACTAACTTTGTAGCCTCCATGTGTCTATCAATCATCCTTCAGTCTCCTTTTTTGTAAAAGGAGGATCATGCTACTGCCTCACAGAAGTGAAAAGGAGTAATTTATGAAATCTCCTGGCATAGCATTTGGTGTGAGGTAGGGGTTCAATAAATATTTCCTTGTTAATATTTAAAAGCAATCATTTCTACCCTCACCAGAAGGTAAAAGGCATCTTATCTTGGGACCCTTTCTCAAAAGAGTTGAATTACCATATTTATTGCATTTCTTTCTCTAATGGGCTTCACTTTATTAATATCCTTTTCATTTTTCTTTTGTCTCAAAGACTATGCACAAGAAAATTTCATAGTTAAACAAGAAATTTGATTTTTCAGGAATGAACGTCTTCTCTTTGTATGGTGGTGTTCCTGCTTCTGATTAAATTCACTTGTAATATTAGCTTCACTGATGTGTTAGATGGGTTTTCACCATTTCTTTCCCTCTGTTATCTACATTTTAAATCACTCTATAATTTTATATGAACTTTCTGTCTCATTCTTATGCTTTTTTCTCTCCCATTGACAGAATCTACTTCAAGGACATAAACAGTTACAATACCCAGGCTTTTTCCACTTGTATCTTATCTGTAGAATCACTCATTCAATTCAATTAAAAAATATTGAGCGGCTACTTTGTGCCAGGCCCTGTACCAGGCTTAGTGAGAGGGCTATAAAGAACTGCTTCTAGCAAGAAAAAACACATATGCATATCATTAACTATATGATATGGTAAGTGTTATAATAATAACAATTATGAAAAACAGTGCTAGAAAGATCATAGACAGGAATAACTAAATCTATTTCAGCACACTCTATTTCAATGTATCTGTTTCAGAAAAGAGGTAATTTTAGAATTAAAACTATAAAATGAGTTTTTTTCCAAATGAAAATGATTCTAGGTAGAGGGAATATGATGGGGGAAAAGCTGTTCCTTTGATTCTGATCCATCAAAATGAGAATATTTGAAGATAGATCCTGCTTTTGCACCAAAATTGTCACCAGAGAGAGGGCACAGTGGATGGGGATCATGGCAGGGCTCACATCTATAAAATAGGGACAATTTAGAGCTGACCAATTTGATAGACAGGCTTAAGCATGAGAACACTCAAAAATTTAATTCACCCCGGGATAGATACATGCTTATGTGAAAAATAAAACTGATAGTTTAGGCACCAGTATAAAACAAAATAAATAGACATTAAATATTAGCATTTTCTACCACTTCCATATTTTATGATGGTACTCATACACTAACCTCATATGCTGAATAAATTATTTGACTTACACATATAATCATGTGTATACTTTTCTGCTCAGCATCCCACCTTTGTAAGATGGAAATCAGAGTGTAGCAGGTCGACATGTCAAAGTAATTATAATTTTTAAATTAATTATCTGAGCCAGAGTATTGTCTCACTAAATACACCCTGGTTTAAGAACACTGTGCTATAAATTGTTCATTATATGAAATACATCTTTACTTTGCATTTGACATATGTGATGTGTATTTGAGTTCATAATTTCATTTGTTCTTTATAGCAAATGAAACTTACTAGCTTTATAAATTGATTAAAAGTTCGTATATGTATATTTTCTAAAAGGAAAATGCTTTTTGTTATATAAAGTCTAACTTATTTATTGTCTTCCTTTTTATGGAGAATGGGTGGCCTTTTTCTATTGCTTCTAAAAGGATTTAATTAGTTTTAAGTAATATGTTGGCAGCACTGGTACTGTTTCAATCATGCTACTATCAATGGATTCTTAAAAATAACTGAGAACACCCTAGCATTTTAGAGTTAGTAAAATGATTTTTTTAAATGTCTACGGAAAGTGAAACAAACTATTTCTTTTTGATATTGGAAATACATGATTGAAGAGTAAAAGTAATCAAATATACTGAAATAAATCATCAAATGTACAAGGTAGAGGCTCTATGTTTTATTTTAATAAAAATTGTGTATGATTAAGACATTTAAAGGTTACTTATGTTATTTCAGTGTAAGATATTTTAACTTAGGAAATTTTCTCTAGAATACCAAAACAGAATCTACAGAAATATTCAAAATAATCTTAAGATAAAGAGGTGTAATGATACCCATGTTCAAATAAAACTTCAGTAGAAAAAAATGTTTGTGGAGGTTTTTTTGTGGAGAAAATTACATACATGCATGTGGAGTTTATTTCTTATTTAATATTGTGTTATCACCTTAAAAACATGTTTAAAATTTTACTACTAAACTTACACTAGCCAAAACTCATTGATCAAAAACAAACAAACACCTAGAGATTTCTTAAGCGTATCACAGTCAGACTTAGTGGCAATTAATCTACAAATGTGTAAGGGGGAATTGATAGCTTTTCTTTTGTTTTGATGTTGGTAAAATCTTACAGTAATTCACCATTATAGAACAAAAAGCCGTCGGACTTGTGTTTTACAGTTCACACAGCTGATGTGCCATATTGTCTAAATTCACGTTGTATCTCACTTTGTCTAATGTACATTCTTTATGTCTCTCCCAAATGGTTCTGCAGTTGTTATTCCACTGCAGGTGGACAGTATCTGCTGTTACTTGAGGCTCTCCCACACTCTGCTAGTAGAGTCGCTGTGTCGTAAACACCTGACGGGTGTGGGCGGCACATGTATCTCATCCACATCGTATTTCCTTCCTGGTACAGCAGGACCTTCCACTTGATCCATTGTGTGTGCCAATAATGTCCTTTTGTTCCAAAACATAATATGACTTAGAATTTTCCAAAATATGATAGATTATGAATTTTCACATTGTGGCATATCCACTATGTAAATTGTGAAGCTTGGGATACAGTTCCTTCTGCTTCTCTAATGGCAAATCATTGCAAGTTTTCCAGCAAGGGCAAAACACAAAGAAAAATTGTGAACTGTTTCTTGTACACTTGGAGATTATTCACCAGTAAGTCCAACTGTAACTCTCAAGACTGTATAAAATAAGCATTGTTTAAATGTTGTAAAATGGATTAAATCTGATCTTTTGCTCTTAAAAGTTCAAGTGAAAAGGGAGAGTCTGTATTAGGTGCTAGACAGCAGTAGACCTTTAGTTAGAATTCTAGTTCATAATGCCACACACTACCAGTTCCTAAGGTAAATACAGGCTCACTTGCTTCTATTTTCTACTTCTTTAATAAATTGTAATATTCATCATGTATCACTCACTTTTTCTTATAAAAAGAAGACTGCTTCTGGAAGTGGTGATCCAGAATAATAAAGGTCGGACCCCTAGGAGAAGAATGATAACACTGATCACTATATGATAAAGATGCACAATTTACATATTGGAGAAGGGACAAATTCTTCAGGATATGGTATGGGAACATTCGTCTATGAATACAAATTGTGTGACCAAATAAGCAAATACATTTTGTACCATGTAAAAAGTTGGACACCATAGAAATTAAAGACATGAAAAAGTGAAAGTATAAAACTAACAGAAGAAAATGTAGGAGATTCATGTTTGAAGTTTAGGTGAGAAGCTGTACTTCTTAAACATGATGCAAAAGTAATTTATTAAAGAATCAGGCTAAGAAATGATATGACTATATTAAAATGAAAAATTTGTAGTCAGTAAATGACTCTTGAAAATGTACAGGCTGGTGACAGACTGGAATAGTTTTAGAACACATAAAATTAATGACATTGATATAAAACCATTCCATGGGCCTGCAAATCAACAAAAGACAAGAAAACAAAAGAAAAGCTGAGTAGCTAATAAGAATAGGAAATGATGCTCAAACATATTAGTGATCCGAGAAGTGCTGATTAAAGTTATATTCTATATCCATTGTGTTGAAAAAACATTAGTAACATGGCTAATTTCATGTGCTTGTGTAAGCATAAACTTACAACCCTTTTGGCAAAAAAATCTGAAAGTATTGAATAAAATTAATAAGTATTTGTCCTGTGATCCAGCAATCTCACTTGGGGATATATCTTCCAGACAACCTTTGTAGGTCCACAAGGTGATGGTTACTAAGATATTTAGTTCATCACTGCTGGTGGCAACATACAGTTGGACACACAGATATCCGTCTCTTAGGCTAAGTGTGGTGACTATATGGTGTGGGAACCAGTATACCAGTTAGAAGCAACTTACAGGTATTTAAAGAGCAGGAAAGATAGATCTTTAAAATTTAGCATAAAAGAAAATAAGGGCTATAGCACTGCATCATCCAATTATCTTAAAGCAAGAACACGCATACATATATACATGTTGGAGGATAAGCAAGTACAATCTACATACCCCTAAAGGAAAAGGTTGGCTTAGGGCTAATTTATATGTTTTCATGTTTAACACCGATAAGCATTGCTATCATATCTAATATGGCAAGCGATTGAGTCATTAGATATATTTTTATCCTCACATAAAATATTTTTAGTTACATACAAATCAACACAGAATTGGAGACGTGAAACTGTAGGTATCTTTTGAAAGATTGTTTTGTAATAGTAGAGCTGGCCCTTGTACTGGTTCTAAAGCCTCTTTTACTAGTATGCAACTATCAAGTGAAAAGTCAGTATTATTAGATATAATTGATATATAATCAATATATTTAAAGTGTACAATTTGAAAAGTTTTGACCTGTGTATACCCATGAGGTGAATTCCAGTTAATACAATGTGGATATCCATTACCTACCCCTAAATGTTTTCTTGTGCTACTTTATAACCAATTGTTTCTTATTTCTCTTCGTCTATTCCATCCTAATACCCGGGAAATCCATAATCTGCTTTTCTATAAACCTTTACCTTTTTACACTATAGACTGTTTACATTTTTTAAAAAAGTTTATATAATTGAAATCATAACTGTGTGCATTCATTTTTGTATTGCTCATTCACTCAACTAGTACTATTAAGATATATTATGTTGTTTGAGTATTAATAGTTCTTTTATTTGGTGAGTAGAGTTCTGCTACACAAGTGCACCATAATTTGTTTGTCCATTAAGCTATTTGTATACATTTTAGTTGTCTTTGGTTTTTAGCTGTTAGAAATATGGTTCTCATAAATGCTCATCTACAAGTCTTGGTGTGAACACACAATTTCTTTGGAGCAGATATCTAGGATTGGAATGGCTATGTCACATGGTCAATGTATGTCAAACATTTTTTAAAAAAACTACCAAAGTGTTTGCCAAAGTGGTTGTAACATTTCATGTTGTTGTCAGAAGTGTACCCAGTAGCAGTTACTAAAATGAAATTTCAGATTTCCTTGGCAAAATTTGGTTGTCTTTTTTTTCTGTCTTTTAAATTTTAGACTTTAAAATTTTTAATTCATCGAGTATATAGTTGTATCTCATTGTGCTTTTAATTTATGTTTCCCTTATGAATAAGTATATTTTCATTGGTTTGACTTCCATAAGGCTTCTATGAATTTTTACTATGTTGTGTTGTATTCATTTTAATTTTGCAAGTATTCAATATATTGTATCTTAAGTTCCTTTTGAAGAATGCATTTAGTCTGATAAATTAATTTGTCCTCTGGGGTTTCAGGGTGTTTGTGTGTGTCATACCCACTAAAACATTGCTGCATTATTTTTCTATTCCTTATCTTTAAGGATCTCAAAGAGATTTAAAATTCTTATCTCAGCTATTATTGTGTGTCCTTTGGAGGCTAATACCATATGATATGGAAATGCAAGCAATCAAAAAAATGAAAGCCATTAAAGATTTGCCTGAGTTAATCGTTAACAAAGTTAATAGTGAATTCCACTGTGTGCAGGCAACTGTCGCCCCAAATCTGGTATTACTAAAAGCTTATCCTGTGCCAAACACTGTATGCAAGACTTTGTATTTATTACAATGCAAAATTTCAAGGTAGCTATGCATCTTATTTTCACGGGAAGAGTAGAGGTCTTTGGGCTGAAAATATCGGAATGTCCCACCAAATATGTCTCAAACTCTTTAGAATTTTTGGACCACAGACCTAAAGTCCAGAGACAGAGCAGCTAAACAGTTGGTTATGCCAAGCTGACCTCTGAATGTGGACAGCATTCTTAGACTGACTGTTAAACAATGCAGCGATGTCGATCTTGAATCTGGTCATCTGCACAAGTCCAGAGAAGATGAGAGGGTCACTTCAGGACTATCTCAGAAGCAGCAAGGAGAACTTTCCTCAAAGCCCCAGCAAACCTGTCCTTGTTTCTGGCTCAAATTGACCGCGTACCCATTCCTGAGAAAATCAATGACAAAGTGTTTATTGATATAACTTTCACATTTAGTCCTATTGTATGTACACAGGGTCTCCAAGGTCGG
Source organism: Dasyprocta punctata (assembly GCA_004363535.1). NCBI lineage: Eukaryota > Metazoa > Chordata > Mammalia > Rodentia > Dasyproctidae > Dasyprocta > Dasyprocta punctata. Next base: position 18,723 of record RJWM01020778.1, on the reverse strand, counting down.
TAATTATGTACCTGAACGAGCTCAGGGTTTTGTTGAGAAAGGAGGAAGGGAAGAATAGACATCGAATGGGCAGCTAAACATATTTTCTAAAAGTCATTTTTCCCTGTCACTCATCTGCTAACTGCTAAAATTTGAGTGTAAACCCAACCATTTCTGACTCCTAGTTCCCTGGTCCCTGTGGAATAGCCTGAAGTCTCTTACACCATTCTGCTGACCTGTGAAAAATGACACAAATATGCTATAAGTAATGTTTAGATATTTTTTCACCAAATTCATTATTCCTCATGCAATATATTAATTCCATAAGTAATTCTTACATACAAATGCTACCTTTTAAAAATTCCTTCTTCCTCTATTAAATCAAAATGTAGTATGTAGGATCTGGTATTATTTGCCTTTCTCTTTCTGTCTTTCTTTTTCTTTCTTTCTTTCTTTCTTTCTTTCTTTCTTTCTTTCTTTCTTTCTTTCTTTCTTTCTTTTTTTTTTTTTGTACCAGGGATTGAATTTATGACCTCACACTTGCCAGGCAGGCACTTGTGCCGCTGAGCTAAATCCCCAGCCCTCCCTTTCTTATAAGATAATGTCTTGGTTAATTTTTCATCAAGCATGTGAGATGAAATGTTTACTTGTGTGAAGTCTCAGGAGTTGTTATTAAGACTGTATCTCATAGTAAATGTTCTGGGCCTACTGATCTTTGAGTAAGGGTTGTGGTATTTTAACAACTTTGTTAAAAGAGCTCAAAGCAGATGACTTCCAAGAATGGCAGCCTTTTACCTTAATATTCACCTACATTGTCCTTTTAAGAATCATGAAATTCCCTATATACTAGTAGTACCATAACTGTTCTATTCACAGATGAGTGATTGGTCCCCTAATGATAAACGTCTTTGAAGAAAATTCAGCCTTCTATTTTGTACCACTAAGTCAACAGCTTATGAAAAGTTTATTCTGGATAAAATCCCTCCTTCTGGTTTGCTTAGATGGTCCTGGCTCATCCTCACTCATTCCTAGAGTTGTCCAGTTTGAATGGTAATGTGTGTTGTCACTTGGGTTATTTGAAATTAGAATTCGATAAACAGGATGCTGTAGGAGTATGCTCAACGATTTAGGCAAAAGTTTAAAGTTCAGATTTTAAAATCTCTTAACCAGAATTGTATTTTTTCACCTCAGTTTCTACAGGACAGCAGTACATGGTCCCATGGGAACATAAAGTTTGTCGAGGGACTTGGCTGGATTTGAAATGCTTTTTATCTCCTGAATATGCAGCTCTCTAGAAAAGGCGAATCTTCAGACCACTGGCCAGTCCTGATGCTTCTCTGATTCATTCTAAAGCCGGGTTCCTCAAGGGGCTGTGAAAATATTTAATCTCTTTTCTTTTTCATCCTACCAAACATGGATGCAGGTGTCTGCTCCACAGATCGTCTTCGTAAGTTAATATTGTCAGTGCTTGAAAGGTAAAAGCAACCTATCATTCACCTATTTAGCATATTTAATTATTGTCAGCTTGTCAAAATATTTTATGGTAGTATTAAAATTAGAATATTAAAATTGCTAGAGAAAATATAACACTTGTAAGGATGAAATAACACTGGTCTTAATTATTACATGAGTGTCAGCCTACACAAGAGGAGGTGCCGATACTTACTTTCGCTGTTAAGAAAATATTTCTCCCCCTCCATGACATGGTGATAGCGTTGAAGGGCTTCATGATCTACACGGGACAAGATAATTATTAACATTTTGGCTGTATCTAGGAAAACTTAAACATCATTTTGCTTCTTGTCTTTGTCTCTCATGTTTTTTGAGAAGTAATTACCAATTTAGCTTTTTAATCAGTGTTAGTGTTTGGTAAGTGCACAATCCATTCTGTTTCAGTTCATAAATATCTTTATGTAAATACATTTGTTTTATTATTAAGCACTATTTCCATAACAGCTTGTTTTACAATGTGTCCATTTATAAAAACTGAATATCATTGAATGCCAATGGCCATTCATTAAAGATTATATAACCATAATAGGTATCATGTCAGTAGTCAGCTGCTTATAAATGAGCATGAGTAGAAAATTACTTTTAAGACTTGCCTTGAACTATTAATAATTTAAATTTATTATTTTGTTGGCTTCTTTGAGGTTGTAACCAGTATTTGATTCTCATTTTATAGATTAGGAAATTCAGACTTCAAAAGAGCAAATCACTTGAACCACATTGTATAGCTGATAAATGGAAGCACAGAGAAATTACATTTCTGTACATTTTTTGGGAATTATTTACAAAAAAACTTGCAAGAGTAATATAATTTCCCTCTGTATCCATTCACAACAAGTTCTCAATTGATGTGAGGGTAAATGGGTGAGATCATGATTCTGTGCCCTAAATCAGCAAGTATTTTTGAAGAACCCTACCTGACTATAACAAGTAATGCAGTTCAGGAGACAAACTTCCTTCTTAACCAGCACACTAGACTATCCACTCAGTCTAGACAAGCAGTAATGATTATATATATGTATATATATATATATATATATATATATATATATATATCTCCCTCAAATCAGTCATTCGCTTGTTTCTGAGACTGATTTTTCTATTTGTTTTTGCTATACTTTCGCAGCCCTCCTGTGTGGTATGTTCATAGGACCCTTCTCTTTCTCCTTGAGGACGTATGTTGCAACCAGTGAATTCTGGCCTTTATAATTTGATTAGATTTGCTTGTCCAGCCTCATCCCTACTAACATTTTGTGACTACTCAGCATTGCTTGGCACCATTACAAAGTGAGATCAAATCACACCAAGCCCCTCCATTGTTCCATCACGGTTGACAAGTTTAATTCAAGTTTCTCAGCAGATACACGGTAAATATACATGTACAATACTGAACATTTGAAAGTTTGATTTGTCAATCTCTGCGACACATGAAACTGTAGAGCACCTTGCTGCAATAATCAAAGGTGCAGAGTGGCACTTCTGAAACCAACCTTAACATCTTTGCTTCCTCGAACGCTTCATGAGAGGCAGACTCCCAAGGAGATAATGAACTGGATTCCCATTTTTACTTTGCTCAGAGCTACGGTCTGAAAGCTTTAAAATGTCATATTTTTATTTCTTTGGGGTGCTAGAAATCAAACCCAGGCCTTCATTTATCCTAGGCAAGTACTGTACCACTAAACTGCATCCCTAGCCCCAAAGCTGTCATGTTCTCGAAGTTTCTAACATGTATCAGATCCACCAACTTGATAAGCCTAACTTCTTGCCCTGGTGACTGTGCCTGTGTGGCAGCCAGCCAAGTCTCAGAGAACCTGATCAGACAGGTTTGCTGTCCTCGCTGCTAAAATTCCTTAACCCAAATCTCAAACTAGTGGAAACTGTTCTGTTCCAGAAAAAAAGACAGAGGATATTTTAGAAGCAGATGGCACTTGGAAGAATTTGAGACAACTAGTTACTGCTTTAAATTGCCCTTTAAAAAATTCTGGTAGTAGTTGGTCCTACATTATAGATAATATTTTTTATGCAATATTAAATTAGTCCAGACTGGAAAAAATGAACAAAGAGAACTATAATAAGAAAACACAATTTAGAAACTTAGGGAGACCCTGTTCAAAATAAAAAATTCAAAAAGGGCTAAGGCTGTAGCCCTGGTTCAACCCCCCAGTATCACAAAAATATTTTTATTAAGTTTGTCTCAATGTGAGAAGCATGATGATTTTGTGCCAAATAATAATACAGTTCCACTCCAAGATTTCAAGATAGGAAGTTATAAAAAGCTGCCTTGTCTGTCAAACAACGTCTTCCTCCATTGCATTGCAGCTTGACTTCTGAAATGTGTGGAGGTTTTGTTTCTGAAATGTGATTGACAGAAAACCGATTTTTAAATCTAGCATCCACTTTTATATGAAACCTAGTGTTTCCTTCCTTAATTCTTCAAAGTTAATAAAATATCTCTTATGTGCTACTTGCTAGATTTACAAACAAGGATAGACCTTAAGACCCTCAGATTCTCAGGAAGAGACTAAAATGTTAAATAATTCCTATGTATATATGATGTGTGATGTACTAACAGATATCCCCAGGGCATTATGAGAATTCAGAAGGGATTCTCCCAACTATGCCCGGCTGCTGGTTGGTAGATGAAGGTTTTATCATCCACTTGAAGACAGGTGCCCAGGAATAAGTGCACACTTGCCAAATTTGATATCATTACTTTAATAGTTAATACCAGCATAGGTGTGATTGCTATTTAAAAAATGAATTTAATCCTACCCTCCTCAAAGAAGAGAATCTCTGTCATGCTTCACTTTGAATTTTTTTTGTCTTTGCTGTGACTTTTTTTTCTCATTTGTAATGTGACAATAACAATAATCAGGGCCACTAGGTACAAGCATGGGGGCTGTGCACAGTGTATGACTCTAGGAAGTACCACATACACACACGGACTCACGCATACACACATGCATACACATGCGTATACACGTGCACACACATACATACATACATACAAGCAGCAGCGCTGGAGTTTGGCAGCAATCATTCATAGTGATTACCCGTAATGCTGTGGAGAAGTTTGAATGGTTCTGTAAACTGGAAAGTATGTCAATAAATATAAGATCTCAACACATGCTGCCATTGCACTATTATCATCACACACATTATTTTACACCCTTTAAAATGTAAAATAGAGATGTATCGATGAGAAAGTCCTAAAATCTGTCGATATGCAAATAGAGCTTCCAGTGAAATACAGCCAAAGCTGTATATGTTTAAAGAGACTTTTCTGCTTTTAAATTTATGTGGCACTTAAGGCTACATTGTAAAGTGTCCTGCCTGTTTTCTTTTGAAGTGCATAAATAGTTGTCTTCTACTTTTTATTTCTGGTGGAGGAATTTTTAGTCGTTACACTGGATTTCTCCTATCTTATTTTTGTTCCTGTCTAAGATAGCTTCCTCTAGGTTTTAGAAGTCTATACTTGAGTAATTTTTCAAAATAAATCAGTGGTGTCTGGTTTCAAAGATATATTAGAATGGTGAGATTATCTAAAACGTTAATATTTGAGACGGGCAAGATTTATGAATTTGTGCTTGCTTTTAAAGGATAAATCATACCTCGTTGAAGTATTTTAGTAACTGTATTTTTTGACTACTAGAAGAACTATAAAGCTACACCCATTTCATTATTGATTATTTCCTTAGTACTCTGTACCTATTGTTGATGTTTTAATGTTTCATAATGAAAAAGATATGTTGGATATATTTTTGTGTTTTGCCTGATGTAAACTGTGAAACAGACTATTTGTCTAATGAGTTTTCCAGGTATTTAATTTCACTGACTGTGCCTGGGTGGACTTGTTCTTATTCTTACGTGTTTACATCTCAGAAGACTTGAAATGTACCACAATCGCTTTATCAGGAAATTATCAGAAAACCTTAGAAAATTATATTGAAAAGTCAAATGGATTACACATATTAAATATGTGATAAGAGTCAGGACGCAAGTGTCTGAGATGCCTCAAGATGTAGAATGGTTCAAACAATACGGATTTATTTCTAACTCTTGAAAGTCAATAACAGGTATTTCTGATTGGTAGGCAGCTCACTCCTAACCAGCAATCCCAGTACTCTCTTTCCATTTTAGGATTGTGCTGTCCTCAATATGTGATTTCTAAATGTGCTCACTCATGCCCATTCAATAGAAAGAGAATATGTAAGGAAAGGCATGGTTGAGTGCTTTTTTTTTAAATAAAAAAGTGTTTTTTTAGTACATGTTTGCAATTCAGAATGATTATATTCTCTGCAGAAAATTGGTACATATACAATTCTTCTTTTACCATTTCCTCTACCCCCTTTTATTTTTGCAGCATTAGATGCATTTTTTAAAATTTTGATTTAAAACAAAAAGAATGAGAACAATGATACAGAATTTCAAATCAACACAATAGGAGATTAACAATGTTTAATATACTGCACACTGTTATCATCAAAGTAGTTGCTCAGGTTACAAGATACAGGTGTGAAAAATGATCAATGAAAGCACAAGCCATTCTTTTTGATGAACTGACAGAGATTAGTAGTATAATTATCTATCTTATGTATGTATGTATATATATACATCCATATATATATATACACACAAGACCAAGATACATATATACACAAGATTTTATATATGTATATACACACATATAATCTTTTCCTTTCTTCTTTTTCTGCTTTCCCTCATCCCAGTTGTTCTTTCCTTTTGAGCAATTTCTTGCCCATTCACGTTCACAATATCTATTGTACATTTTGGGTCTTGTTTACTGTTTCAGTTTTTTACACTAGGGAGACAATATCATGTTTACACATGTGAGTTTGATTTATTTCACTTACGAGTACAGTCTCAAGTTGCATCCATTTACCTGTAAAAGCCTTGAGTTTGTCCTTCTGTATAGCTGAGTACAAAAGTACCACATCCTTTTATCCATTTATTTTTATAAGGCCTCATAAAGTTAATTACCATATATACAGATCGAAAATCAGACAATGTATCTAAAAGTGAACCTCAATGTAGTATAACTGTCTTACCTGAATTGAATGTTTTTATGGGTCAGAGCTGTGTGATGTCCAGCACTTCTCCACATGGGACATTGGCAGAGCGACACAGCCATACCTAGTCATACAGATGCCGCAGACATTGTCTCTGTGTCTAAGAAGAAATGACAGATTTGAATGAGCAGCTAGAAGTATCTAGAACTCAGTCACCTTTTTGCTGTTTTTCTCCACACATAGAACATTCTCTCTCCTCAAAAGATAAGACTAAAACATTTTCTTGAAATTGCCCCTGTCTAGACGTCATGATTTTAAAGTATTAAATACTGCTGCCAACTACTTAGTTTTAATTGAAACTTTTTCAATTCATAAATATAATTCCCAGTTTATTTAGTAATTGCATAAATGAAAAAAGAATGTAATGAAATCTAATGTAATCTTCATTAGGTGGTTTTTAACTGCTTTCCTTATAATTGTAATCTGAATCAATGAGACGAAAACACATTATATTCATTCCTATAAAGCGTACACATGCATGTAACATATACATATTCATATGCAAATGCACACTTAAATACATCTAAATAAGGTTCTTCTGGCCAGTTAGTAGTGTCTCTAAGAAAGGCTATCAAAACTTTATTTTTCTAGGAAATTATGTTAGTATAAATTATACTAATTATGTGTTTTACAAATGTACTACTTCTGTTAACTAGTTTACTTTAGAGCCTTTCCCTAATATTTGGGAAGTGTATTCCCAATTTATTCATAGAAAATGTGACATAATAATTAGCATTTATCCAGTGTACTTGCTAGCGTTTTACATATGTCACTTGACTTTCACACGTGCCCCCCTAACTAGGTACTATCATTCTTGTAATGGGCATGGGTGTTTTATTCCCTATTGACAGAAAGTTCACTTTAAAATACCTTGCACCCAAGAAAAGGAAATTTATTAAAAGTTACTATCTCACTCAAGAGCTACTCGGCCTCACTGCGAGTTAAGCTAAGAAAAAGAAAGCCACCAATACCAAGATAGCTTCAGTCCTGTTCCCTCTTTTAGGAACTGCATAGACTTTTTTTTTCCTGTATCTGCCAGCTGCTTTCTTTTCTGTTTATATCTGACTTTCTCTGCTTTTCCTTGCACATGCCACCCCATCGTTCTCTGGCTGTGGCACAGAGACTCAGTGACTGGTACATGACCTAAATTACAACTTTTCAGGAGAAGAAACCAGATGGCCTTGGTTTAGGTCAAGTGACCACTACATGGGACAAAATACGGCTGTGAAATTAGTCACCATCATCAAGATACAGGATAACCCAAGTATCTATCAATAGATAAATGGATAAGGAAACACACGTACACACACACACACACACACACACACAAAAATGCATCCACACACAGTGGACTGTGATTCAGCCTCTAAGAATGGAAAACCTGCCATTTGTAACATAAATGAACCTGGGAGACATTATGCTAAGTGAAATAGAAATAGGCACAAAAATATAAACACTGTACAATACCATTTATATGTGGAATGTGAGAGAGTAACATTCTTCGAAGTGAAGAGTAGAATTGTAGCTTCCAGTACTGGGGTTTGGGAGAGGAGAAGGAAAATGCAGACATGGTGATCAGAGAAGACAAGAAAAATAAGATATAAAGACCTAATGTACAGCATGGGGATTGTACCTAATTGTATTCTGGATCCTTGACATTTGTGAAGAGAATATGTCTCTTCTCACTACACATGCATAAACAATGTAAAATGGTTGCTATGAAGGTGATGTTCATTAGCTCAATTGTGGTACTCAATTCACAATATATGCACATAGCAGAGCATCATGCTGAACATCTTCAATATATGGAAATTTATCAGTCCATAAATTTTATTTGTCACAATAACATCTAAGAAAAAACATGCCTGTCTACACCCAGATCTGAGGAAAGGAACACAAGGAAGGCACTATGCTCACAGAAGGACCCTATCTAGGCTAAAAAGACACCATAAATCAATGTACTACAACTACCATTTTTAAAATAAGGAAACTTGAGATCCTGTGAAGGTAATTTAATTTGTTAGCTACTAACAAGATAATAAGGCAGGGGATTTTAACTCAATGATCAGCTTAACTGCAGAGCATTAATCAGCAGTTCTTCAATGACTGCCTTCACTCTCTGGGATCAGATGTGTATAACTCCTAAATTATTGCTACAGTCCTCACCTAGTTTAGAAATCTTAATAAAATTTAACTAATCGCTCTCCTTTTGGATTTCCCCAGGACTAATACACACCGAGGAAACATGTGACTTTTAAAGGCTATTAATTAATTTTCTTACTAAATCCAGTGGATGTCCCAGAAATTAAATACACATAAAAATTTCAAAGCCATTGATAAGCAGAAATGTGAAATGCATTGAGTAGATAATGCAGTTCTTAGAGAGATGATACTTTTTAATACTCACAGCTGGCTATCAATTATGGGGTGAACCTCTAACTCTCCTCAATAACCAGAATGAAGGAACTCACTTTGAAGCAGCCAAGCTGTGATATTTCTGGTCTGTATGGAAAAGTGGAGATGAATGCATGGTGAAATGTTTGCTGACATCAAGAAACAATGATTTTAGGATTCTGTGATGAAAATGTAATAAAAGCAATACCCGGTGAAGGATTCTCTTCCGAAATGGGTAAGCTTTTAATCTTATCAGGAGAGAAGAGATCCCACTCTGCGGTGCTTGAACCTGTCTAAATGGAAACAGCCTGTCACATAAAATCAGCACAAGCTCATACATTCAATGGCTTTTTTATATGAATTTACTATCCTGTAGGGCCCTCTAGGGACTGAACTGCAATCTCCAAAACTCATTTCAATCAGACCCAAGCACCAGGGTGAATTGTAATGCTCAGGCCATGCACGCTTCAGCTCAATCTTGCTGCTAAGAGATTTTCCTCGACATATTATTTGACTTTCTGCATTGGCTCAAAACTAATATTTGAGTGGCAAAGGAAGAGAGCACCATCATATTTTCTTAAAGGATTACTATTTCTTAGCTGAGAGTAGCTATCATGGGAGGAACATCTCATAATCATCACTATCTCTTAATAACTGCCTCTGTGGTGAAATCAGATTTGTGCTTCTCCTGAAATGAAGGATTATTGGAATTGCAGGTGCTAAAATGGCAATTTGATGTAAGCTTCTATTTTCTGCAGTTTGAAAGAGGTGAAAGTCATCGTCCAGTGGAATGTGTAATGCCAGCAGCTGTGTGGAGAGGTATTTGCTCTCACGGATGAGGACCAGCCATCCTTTCTATACACAGAATGCTACACGTAAGCTGTAAACTCTGAAGAATCAAATAAATGACTGATTGAAATCACAGGACTCATGGAGGATTAATCTAACCTGTCCGTATTGCTGAGTAGTGGTTATCTTCCACTTCTGACTTCCGAGTTTCCTGAGGATACTTTAGGGTTCCTCATCAGACTATGTTTTTCTTCTGTTTCCTAGGAAAATGCAATTATTACTTCCCAGGCATGGAGACATCTTTTCACCATCAAAAATATATAACAGAGGAGATTCTCTGACTCACTTGCTCAGTATTCAGCTTGTAAAGCCTTCAGTATTCATAGATTTTAGGTTAAGTGATCTTTATTGTAGACAATTTAAAAAATTCTTGCCCTTATCTCTTTTGTCTACTGTCTTTTCCTTTATAAATGATTTAGTGGTAAGTCAAAAATATTTATTGAGTCATAATTTCATAAAAGTGATGCAAGCAACTGAGGAAAATAATAGTGTTTTTCAAATAAAATAACAATAAAAACTTTGTTCTCCTCTTTTCCCTCAGGCAAAGCATTAATCCTATAATGTCCCCAGTATTGTGAAATACACACTTCAAAGGAAATAGCTTTTTCTTTCTACACATATATGTACACTGAAAACATGTAAGCCACCTGCTGTGACTTTAGCTGATTCTTTCTAGAAAAACAGTAATAGTAGTACTTCAAGTAACCATTTGACCAGCATGAGTAATAATGCCCCCACACTGTAAAAAGAAGAACTATGACCTCTTACCCTTCCATTTTTTTCATGAGTCCTTCAGGATGGTCATTCTTTTTTTTTTAATTTTAATTTCAATTTTTTGGTACTAGGGATCAAACTCACAACCTTGCGCCTGACAGATAGGCACTTAGGCTGCTGAGCTAAATCCCCGGCTGGATGGTCATTCTTAATCAGTAATTCCTAAAAGTAATTTCCATATTTTTATTTAAAAAGAGAAAACTAACAATACACCCTAACAATACAGACCACGTATTACAAAAAGGAATGGATGAGAAGGAAGATCATTTGAACTTCTCCGAATTATTTATTATCTAAATAATTTTTAAACTAGAACTGTCCATTAAGTGCCTTATGTGGTCTGTATCACCTACGGATGTAACTTGAACCTTTACCTGGTACATGGTGAAGTCTTGCTAAATGCATACCGTTGAAGTTATATAGTGCCACTGCATAGTGTCAGACAGAAGGTTGTGCTTAGCAGACTTAGCAAGAGTACATTTCTACTGATCACTGGTCTGTTCAACCTCAGGGCATTGCCAAGGAAGGAAGAGTATCTAGGAAGCAGGTGGGTACTCTAACTCCTGAGTAAATACTAGAGGTCTTTATAGGAACAGTTAACTGTTGTATCCAAAAGGTGTTAAGGACAAATCAGTAATTGAGAAAGTGCTTGACTTCACACCGAAGTGCAGTATACACTAGAGAAATGTTTGTTAATATAGAAATCGATTTCTGATCATTTGTTTTGGGTTACAGTCTCTAGGTTCCTCTATGTTAATCACAGCTCGGCACATTTCCCAGAGCAAGACAGACATGGCTCCTATGCTGAAGACCCTGACAAGCGAGCTAGCAAAGTAAGATATATAAGAAGTAGTCTACGAAAACTCAAAAGTAAGACATAGCATGTGAGAAATTGTGATAGCTGCCGATCTTTCCCCTAAAGGGGTTTGACTTTGGCGGTGGTGGATAGCTAAGGAGCTCCAGATCCACTGCAGAGACCTCCCCGTGGCCGTGCCCTCTGTATTGGGTATACTATGTACCCCCAAGTCCTCACATACTTTTGATGGGGCTAAGTCTGGCGCTTGCTTGTGTTTGGTTTGCTGTACCTGCCCAGAGGTGGAGCCGACATACAGTGTAAGGGAAGGCGGGTCTTTCTCTTCCACGCTTCCTTCCTGTCTCTCTCGCCAGCGGGGCTTGCAGCTTGCAGCCGCCATAAACAGTAGCCCCGTCACCCCATGCTGCCTTGGAGCCAACTTTGTGGACCGAAACTCCCAAGAAACTGTAAGAATAAACCTTTCCTTCCCTAATTTTGGGCACCAGGTATTTTGTCTTGGCAATGAGCGAAAAGTAACTAAGACACCCTCCCAGGTACAGCTACTCCTCGCCAGTGTAAGATGCTAACAAGAGCCTTTGCTCTAGGGTTCCTTGTGGGGCTGGAGGGGAATTTTTCAGAGCAGCCCCGAAGTCTGAGGTTCTGATGTGAGACCCAAAGAGTAGTCTACAGACCCTGCCCTTCTCTTCCATGTCTAATTCTATTTTGAGGTCTCTTTCTTGGACCACCTGCCTGGATCCTTAAAGCTAAAGTGCCTTGAAGGTTCAGAAGAGGGATAGGTTCACCCAGTTGTAGGCATTAGAAAAGACAACATAGATAAAGGAACACATAAGTTGGACCTCTCTGTGAGCTGGTTATGAGTAAAATAAAGTCTTAGATGCATTTAATACCGGGTATGGAATGGTTTATGACAATGGATGCTAATCCCATTCTTTGTGACTGCCTCAGTGATGCTTCATTTATTTCAACACCAGTTATAGCAAAACTCAACACTGGGATTTCATAAAATCTCTTTCCCAGCAGATATTTCCAGGAGATTATTTACATTACTCTTTTCTCTCCTCCTGACTCTATCCTGGAGTTGAAGACACTCTAAAACTGTGCAGCTACATCAATCACTAAAGGCAGCCCAGTGATGAAGCAAAGAAAAAAATTATCCCACTAATGATCTCAGTCTTGAAATACTCAACTGCCAGGCTGGGATTTATGTTTTGGGGAAGACATATCGTTAGTGCCTACAACCTCACTTCTGCATGAATTTTTCTAGAATGTTTACTTGTTCAGAACTTTAGTGACTTTCTCTCCCCTAGAGGAGGTCCTAGGGATACTAGTGTTTCAAAGCCCTTCCTTTACCTCAAAACAGGGCAGAAGGTGAGTAATTCTATGGTTCAGTAAGGTCAGACATGTGTGTTCCATATCCCATCATGCATGTTGACATGTGGGAGGCTCTGAAAGTTCTAGAGTAAAAAGAGGCATTCAAGTTCATTTATTCCAGTGTTTTCCAAACCTATTTGATTATGGGGGTCCCCACAGCCACTGTGGGGTTCCTAATTCAGCAACACTAATAAATACCTCTCCGAATTCATCTTGGAGAAATTCTGATTTTAGAGAAGGTAAAATTTACCACATGTCCTGTATAATATACATTTATCCACATCTGCACACAAACACATGCATACACATAGATATTTATTTTTCTATTATTTCACAAAAGTTTTGTTTTTTTTTTCCAATGGGAAAATGGCACACATCAATTAAAATATTAATGCTTAAAAATGTAAGGAAAAGTGTTAAAATCCTCTGACATCCACACCAGCTGTCTTCAACCTTTTAAGCATCAAGCACTGGTCTCATGGAAGATAGTGGCTTTATGTTTGAAGATGAGTCAAGCACATTGTATTTATTGTGTACTTTATTTCTGTTATTATTACATTGTGCACATCATTGCTATTATTATTACATTAGGTATCATAAGCAAGCATGAAGCCTAGATTTCTCACATGTGCAATTCATGGGGGGCTTTCCCCCTATGAAAAGTCAGTGCCCTGGCTGATCTGGGGGTGAATCTCAGGCAATAATGAGAGGTTGCACTGCCCACTGCTCACTTCCTGCTCTACAGCCTAGTTCCTAATAGGCAAAGGACCAGTAGCAATCCCAGGTATTGGGGACCCCTGCCCTCCCATTAATTTTGAAGACCCACCTTTCAAACATCTCTTTATCTTTACACATATATAAAGCAATACGTAACTACCATATGTATTATTTCATCTTGAGCTTCTTTCTCTCCTCTTCCTTTACCCACCACTCTCTCTTTTTCCCTCCCAAACATAGCATCACACTCACGTTTGTCCACAGCCAGCTGGGTACCTAGTGGAACAGGCTATGTAGCTGTGTATCCTTAGACCTTTCATCAGGCTTAATGCAAAAATTTGTGCCAGAGAGTTAATTCTGTATGTTTGGCTGCTAAACTCTTCACATTTCCAAGAAAAGCTGTCTTCATGACTGACCTTTCTCTGGCTCTGGGGAGATGAGCTCTGAGCCGTTGGAATATTCTGCTTGATCAGAGCATTTTTGCAAACTGGGTCCCTGGGACATGTGGTAGTAGCTGAATCAGATAGTTATGCTATGTGACTTGGGAGAATGCCTGTTTTTGCCAGAGTTGCTGAGCTCAGTCATGTGGTCACTAAACACCCACCTTACTGACCCCCAATAAAATTCCAGGACCCTGAAGCTTGGGTGAGCCACCCTAGTTGGCAATACTTTGCATGTGTGTCCCACATCATTGTTGCAGTCCCACGAGTCCTTCTGGAGAGTCATTGAGTCTGAGTGTGCTCCTGAGGATCCCACACAACTTTCAAGAGTACTGTCTCCCACAGGGTACAATTTTCCCTGTGTCCCAGTGGTCCCAGAATGCAGTGGTCTCCCTTTCATTGTCTTCTCTATGGTTCATGATTTCATTTTGATAGTTCCCCTCTATGAAGTACGTACTTAAATGGAGACTTCCTATCTTCTAAACATTTTAAAAGTTTTTAACTAATTTTTTGTCTTTCTATGTTGATTTTTATTAGTACATATTAATAAATACATTCGTCATGAGAAGTTCATACATACATCACATCTTCATCCTTCTTACTTCCCTTTCTGTTCCTTCCCTCTCCTTTTCCTCTATTCCCAAATCCCCTTACTATATACAACAGATCTATCTCCCTGTTTCCTATAATTGATCTTTTATTTTGCTCTTTTAGTTATTTATGCTTTGGGATTCTCATATAAGAGCAAAAATCAATATTAAACCATCTGGGTCTGACTTATTTCACTTAGCGTTATGCTGTCAACATAGATACATTTTCCAGGAAATGACTCAAATATATTCTTTTTTATGGCAAATTAGTACTCCACTCCATTTCCTTTATTCTGAGGCTCCACTGGTATGGGACTCTGCCAGGTTCTACATGGCATCAGTCCATCATGGCACTGACCCTTAAAACAACACATATCCCTCCTACACTAACTCCCATGCTCGTCTTCTGGTCCCACAACAATAAACTTTCTGTCTCCCTTTCGTGCACACACCAAAGCTACACCAATGCCCTTCCTGCACCATCCACTCAGATAGTCTCCACCCCATATGCCAAAAAGTCCTCCAGTCCTCTTCCAACACAATGACCTGTCCACTCACACAGTCTCCACCCCCACAGCCAATCCCATAAAAGTGATTCACTGGCTTTGTCTCCTTGGAGGGCATCTTACACTCTTCTGCAACCCTCCCATGCCCACAATAAAGGTCTCTCTCTCACTCTCTCTCTCTATCTCTCCTTGTTTCTCAACTGCGCCAAAAAACCTAACAAATTCATCTGTTGATAAGTATGTGTGTTGCGTCCAAGATTTAGCTATTATGAATTATGTGCTATAAACACATCACTTTCACTTTTTGGAGAAGATACACATGAGGAGAATAGCTGGGTTGAATGAAACTTTTGCTTTTAGTTTTTTAGTAATTTTATTGGATTATGATCAGAGAATGTGATTTTTTTTTTTTTTTTTGGTACCGGGGATCAAACTCACAAACTCACACCTGCCAGGCAGGTGCTTAAGCCACTAAGCTAAACCCCAAGCCCTATTTTTTGAGACAGGGTCTCACTATGCAGTTCAGGCTGGCCTTGAACTCACTTTGTAGCCCAGGCTGGTCTTGATCCTCTTGCCTTGGCCTCCCAAGTGCTGGAATTAAAGGTGTGTGCCACCATGCCCAGCTGAGAATGTGATTTCTTAAATTCTGAATTTTGAAAAAAGTGTTACTTTTTTGCTTTGTGAATATGTACCTTCATAACCAAAAGCTATTTCCTAACTACTGTATGAAAACAAGATTCAATTCCGACATGTATTTCTCCACTACTCACCCCCATACATGAGAAAGAAAAATTCAATACTTTTAATTTTACAGAACTCTTCCCATGCCCTCAAGTCCTTGGTTTTGCTGAATTTATAACTTCTGGTGCAAGGCTATTGGCATTTCATTCACAGTGTGTGGAAGGAAGCCATTCATGCCGCATGTGGCTGAGATATGTCAGGGGAAGCTTGATTCACTTCAATAGCTGTTGGGAAGAGAACTAGTAAAAACCTCTCTGAAAGAGAGGGGAAAAAAGCACATTGTAGTGGATTCATTATCACAGGGCCAGAAAGTTCACATTCTGAGTGGTAGGTTATTTATCAGACAACTGATGACTTAGTTTACCATTGAAATGAAGAAAATCAATTTCATGACAAACATTTTAAAGTGTGGTGGTTAAGCCATTGTATTCACAAGCCTGGTTGTCAAATACATGTATTTCTCAGGAAGTCTTGCTTTTTTTCATGCTTATCAAATTTAAGAACACCAAGTTTAACTGAGTGAATCTCAGAGATCATCAACTCTTCTAGCTAATTTTCAGCATTGTTTTGTTTGTCTGTTTTAAGTGCTTGCATCAGTTAGCTTTACCATTGCTGAGACACAGTATCAACAGTAACAATTTAAAGGAGAAGTTTAATTTAGCTTATGGTCTCAGGGAAGTCAGTCCATGATCATCTGGCTCCAACATAGAAATATCATGCATGGTGGAAGGATATGATGGAGCAAAGATGCTTAGTTTGGGTTGCCAGGAAGCAGAGTAGGGGAAAGTGCCAGAGAGGAAAGGGTGAGGGACAAGATAAGGACCCCAAGGTCATGCCTCCATGACCCATCTGAATATACCCAGAAGTGTGCTTCTCCAAACCCTGAATAGCTCCCAAGCCAATCAAGATGAAACAATCAAGCTTAACCATAGTGCTCTAGTTGCAAATATTTCATCCTTCTCTTATCTTGATAAGAATGGCAATATCAGCACAGCCCTGGGAGACTTTTCACACAACATTATTTTCTTCTCAAGGTTTCTCATTGTATTGGGTGATATACTATGTACCCCCAAGTCCTCATATACTTTTGATGGGGCTGAGTCTGGCACCTGCTTGTGATCTCTTTGTTGTCTAGCACTGGGATTGATGACGTGAGTGCTGCACTCACCCAGGGGTGGAGCTGACATACAGTGTAAGGAAAGGCAGGTCTTCCTCTTGCTCACTTCTGCTCTCTCTTACCAGCACACCTTGCTGTTTTGGTGGCCGCCATGAATGGCAGCCCTGCCACACCATGCTGCCTTGGAGCAAACTAAGTATGGACTGAAGCTCCCAAGAAACTGTGAGAAAGAAACCTTTCCCTCCCTAATTTTGAGCATCAAGTATTTTGTCTCAGCAACGAGTAAAAAGTAACTAAGACACTCATCAAATAGAATTCTAATTTAGACTTCTGTAATAAGTCAAGTAAATTAAACTTTTAATTTTCAATCTTCACATTCTAACATTCTTCTTTTACAGCTAATAAATAAATGTCCAAGGATTATTACTGACAATTGTCATTATTTTCCCTTGTTTTCAACTTTCTCTAGCTTCTGATATTCATTCAGGACATTTTGCTGTTTGGCTTGAAGTTTTTTTCTTGAATATTTTCCTTGAATGAGGTACATGAATTATACATTTTTGGAATCCTTAAATATTTATGAATATTCTTAGTTTTCCTGCTGTGAAAATGATAGATGGATGTGTGTTGTTTGGATTTTCATTTGTAGATATCCATTCTTTCATGTCCATTCTATAGATAAGCTTAATGTTAGTCTGATATGTATATGTGGATTAAACTTTCTGTCTAGAATGTTGTGTAAATTTATTTTTAATTTTAGAATTCACTAATTATGCATAGTACTGTATGATATGTATTGTAAGATATGCATAGTGTGGTATCTCAGTCCCTTTCCACAGCTTTAAGGAGAAGAGATTTATTTATTTATCTGGTACCGGGGATCAAACTCATGACCTTGCACTTATCAGGCAAGCGCTTGAGCTGCTGAGCTAAATCCCTGGCCCCAGGAGGGGAGATTTATTTTGGCTCACAGTTTTTGGAGGATTCACTCCATAGTTGACTGGTGCCAAGACAGGAAGGGAATGGTGGAAAATCATGTCACACTCCCAGTGACCCCCTTCTTCCATCCAGGCTCCACCTCCTAATAGCACTTTTAGTTATGCATTCAGCAGTGGTTTACTCACAGACGAGTGTAGCTCCCTTGTGATCTAACTACGCTCTACACACATGAAAATCTGAAGGAATATTTTGGATACGAACCATGACAGAATACTTCTATAACTCTCGGTTCTTGAATCTTAGACTTAGTCCAAATGGTAAGTGGAATAATAGCTGCCTAAAGTGTTCTGGTTCAAAAAACTTAAATGTTATGTCGTATCGTAAGGGGAAACAAAGTTTTGGATGGAATTAAGGTTGTTAATCAGACCACGAGATATGCAACTTATCCTGGATTAATTTGGTGAACTCAGTAATCACATAGTCTTTACAAGTGAATGAGGAAAGCAGAAAACTCAGAGACCTACAGAGATTTGAAGATGCTACTCTGCTGGTTTTGAAGATGGGGGAAGGGGCCAAAACCCAAGGACTGCAGGCAGTCTCCAGAAGCTGGAAAAGAGAAGAAAATATATCTTCCCCTAAAGTCAGTTCCCCCTATGTCTTGGTTACTTTTCACTTGTTGCTGAGACGAAACACCTGACACCCAAAATTAGGGAAGGAAAGGTTTATTTAGCTTACAGTTTTTGGAGGTTTCAGTCCACAATCAGCTGACTCCAAGGCAGGGTGGCATGGCACAGGGACAGCACTTCAAGGCAGCAACCGAACAAAAGCAGCCAAAGTAAAAGGAGCAGCAGAGCAAGCCTCTTCTCCTCCTTTATATAGTACACAGGACACCC